>JAYJMB010046044.1:0-30733 GCA_036873735.1 Pouteria campechiana
GTGAGGATGGGGAGTGGCCGTGAGTGGGCGCCCTATGCCAAAGCGGACAATAGTGCACTAGAGCCCGGGTTGTTACATATACCTATAGATAAATTTGGGACAATCATGATTAGATGAGGATTCCAGTCTAAAGAAGTATTCTGGATGATTATACAGTCCCTAGTTCTCTTAGAATTCCCTCTAGAAGTGCTACCAGCTCCTAGTGGAGTTTTACAGAACCATATGCAGTTGGAATAGGTCTCCCTTTAGAATAGGAATCTCATATGGCTAATCTATCAACTATAGACCTTATCTGGTGTTACATTTTTTCTTAACACTAGTTTTCCCTCTAAAAGATATAGGGAACCTATCTTCTCATTTTGCTCAATCTTATGTGCTTGCTTTTATTAGGTTCAATTTTCATAAAATGGAGATATGCTTATGTTGTTTTTAATGCCTCTTGCTTGGATGACACCTCAAATGTTTCTGTTTGAATAACAATTCTGCTCATTCCATATTGTGTAACATGCTTGGTCACCAGATGTTTCGGAGTAAAATGCAATGGTTCTTGGTTATTGGAAATTAGCTACCATTGTCAATTCTAATCACTTAAGGTGTTCCAGTACTCCCATAATTTATTCCATACTATTTGATGCATCTAGTCGCTAGGCATTTCCACAATGGGCTTAGTGTTTTTTGATTTTGGCAATTTCGTTTTTCTATGTTTTCGATAGCATAGAGGAGCAATATGCTACAATGAGGGGAGTACTTATTCTTTCTAAATCTTTATTCATAATCTTTTCCATAATGTTTGAATGTTCCTTGGAACTTGCTACTATATTTCTACTTTGTGATTCTTTTGGTGAATCCTTCCCTTAGTTTTTTTGACGTTTGGCCTTTTAAGATGTTTCCATCATTAGGCATTTTTTCCTTCTTGAGAGCACTTCCATCCACTTGGTGGTGATTTAGTCCATGTGGAGATGCTTCAATGTGAAGCCTCATGAGGGCGCGTCGGTCCTCATTGAGATGCTTTCATCCTCTTGGGGATGCTTTTGTTTGGAGCCTCTAGGGGCCGCTCCCATCCACTTGGGGATGTCTTTGTGCTTTCATCCACTTGGGAATGCTTTTGTGCAGGGTCTCTTTAGGCCAGGCCTCTTAAGGCTATTTCTATGTTTTATGCCCCAAAATTTCTTTCTTATTGCTGGTTCAAGTTTCGGTCTTTATATTTTTTGCCCTGGAATCCCTTCCTATTGCAATTTCAAGTTCCAATCTTCATATTTTATGCCCTAGAATTCCTTCTTATTACATGTTCAGATTTCAATTTTTATATTTTATACTTTAGAATCCCTTACTATTAAAGGTTCAAGTTTTAGTCTTCATTTGTGCCTTGGAATCCCTTCTTATTATAGGTTAAAGTTCCTATCTTCATATTTTGTACTTTAGATCCCTTCCTATTGTAGGTTCAAGTTTCAGTTTTCATATTTTATATCCCAAAATTCTTTTTTATTGCAAGTTCGAGTTTCAGTCTTCATATTTTGTGCTTTAAAAATTCCTTCCTATTGCAGGTTTAGATTTTGGTTTTCATATTTTATGCATTAGAATTCTTTCTTACTATAGGTTTAGGTTTTGATCTTTATATTTTTTTACCATGGAATCTCTTCCTACTGCAGGTTTAGGTTTTAGTCTTCATATTTGTACCCCAGAATCCCTTCAAATTTCAAGTTTAGGTTCCAGTCTTTATATTTTGTGCCTCGGAATCCCTTCTTATGGTAGGTTTAAGTTCTAGTCTTTATATTTTGTGCCTCGAAATCCCTTCTTATGGTAGGTTTAAGTTCCAGTCTTTATATTTTGTTCCCTAGGATCCCTTCCTATCAATTTTGGATCCCAGTCTTCTCGCTGCTTTGAAAGAGGAGCAAAGGCATTGGTGATAAATTATGCTTCATCAATAAAAATATAATATTCGACAAAAAATCTTAAATTTAATGTTAATACCCATGTGATTCAAATAATAAATTAATTTTTTTTGCTTAAGTTCTTCTTTCAACAAGGGCGGTTCCGTTTCATATTTATTTGCCAGTGATCATGTTGATGGTCCCAATTGTTGGAAGATTGACTTCTGTTGTGGCGTCTATTTCCAATTCTCTAGGAATTTTTTCCCTCTATCTGTGGGCATCATCTCATCTGTTGTTTACACCTTCACTTCTTCACCCATTATCGATTAATATCACTGCAATCTTTCTTTCCTAACTATATTTACAATTTCTTCTCTAAGTTGCCTGTAGTCTTTAGTATTGTGTCCCTTATCTTTGTGATAGAGGCAATAATTTTGTGATTCTTGCCTTCTTAGGTACAACCGTAGTTGGTGAGGTTGAGGAAGATAGCCTTGGTTTTTTATTTCTTGGTAGATGTACACATAAAACCTGTTCAGAGGAGTATAGTTTTCATACCTCTCTCTCTCTCTAATGGGGAGATCCCTTACATTTTTTGGATGATTCCCCTCTTTGATGCGGGGTTTCGTTGCAGTTGTCTTCTTTGAATTCATCTTCATCTATGTGACGGTTCAGGGCCTCTAAGAGTTCGAAGTAGCTCTTAGGTAGCTCTAGACGTAGATGATACTCGATTTGCTTGCTTCTGATCCTATTCTATAATGTGGTCACCTCTATATTCTATGTTGAGCCTAATCCTTTTATTTAGATTAATTTTGATGATGAATGCGATTAACCAGCTAAGTTTTGATGATGAGCAAACACGTGAATGATTAGTTAAGGTACTAACAAGTTACATTCCCTAGTATTGCAGTGATAAATGAATAAAATAGGTTAACCAAGTTAGGAAAGTAACATCAGAGTGATGGACAACATGTAAACAATCATGTAAAGTTAAGTTAAACCACATTTAAGTTTTCAAAGGAAGAAAATCAAGTTAATGCTTAAGAAATAATGCCCCCAAACCAAAAAGAAGATTTTAGATGGATTGGAACATATATGAAATCAAGCAGTTTCAAAACATGAAGAAGCAATCAGAGGGTTTAACATGAAGTCTAAAAGCACAAATGAAAATTCAGAAGATGTAACAACATTCAGAAGATCTAAAAATCATGTCTGGAAACTTTAGAGGTACTTCAAAGGGAGATGTCTATGCTTCATAGGTCAAAAAGAGCAAACAAAACCTAGTTCAAAATCAAAGAACTTCTTCAGAGGACTTTAGATGAACTAAAAAACTTCTAAAATCAAGAGAAGACAAGTTTGGAATCTGTTGAAGCTGAGATGGTCTAAAAGTCAAGACTAAACAACTCCAAAGGAAGTTCAGAGGAAGAATAATGTGCTCCAGAGTTTAGAGGAATCAATCTAAACTCAATTCAAAATCCAAGAAGAACTTTAGAGTTACTTTAGATGTTGCACTTGAGCTTGGCCAAACTATGGCAAATAGAACTGTTGGGCATCAGAAAGAACTTTCATATGAACTTTAGAGGTGTTTCAGATGTTCTGAAGTACACTGCTGAAGGAAAAATGGACAGATGCCAAAGTTAAGATTATGTACACAAGCTTCAGAGAGAACTTCAAGTTTGAGAATGTGTTCAAGAGTGAAGTTCAAATCACAACTATCAGAGAATCTAAAGATCAACTCAAATTGGCTTCAGAGTATGTTCAAAGGAGAACTCCATGTTTTAGAGACAACAAGATCAATAAGAGTTCACTTAACCTCTTCCAAAGATTTTAAAGTTGATTTAGAGGTGTTTTAGAGGAGGAGCAATGGTCATAGGTATGATAGCATGCAAAAGGAACACTCTTAGTATCAAAAATCAACTTTAGAGGGGCTACATTAGTAGAAACATGTTGCTTTAGAGGCTTTAGAGGTAACATCAAAGGTGGTGAAGCATGAAGGTGTGGGGTTGAAGAATTCACATCTCTTCAAAGGCTTAGAAGTTCAACTTCAGGCGTGCTAAAGCATGTCTACAACACACTATAGAAGAGCTCAAATTTTCTAAGTCTTAACCTTCAGAGGTTCTGAAGTAACTGAGAAGACATGACATTTCTAAAATTCCAAAGGAGCACCCAAAATTGCCAAGTCACGACCTTCATAGGTTTTGGATACTTATTTTAGAGGATCTAAAATGACGGAAAGCAAATGACCTTCAGATATTCTAAACAAGCACCATATTGCAGAAACCCAACCTTCAGAGACTTTGAAGCGATGATGACTCTCCAAAGGTCAAAAATTTGAATGTTTTGCTTGCATTTAATGCACGCCACCCACTGCAACAGCTATTTTTTGAATCCCAATATAAAAAAAGTTAACATGGGACATTCTAGCAGTTAGAAAGAGCATTAAACTTCATTCAAAGAACATTTACACAAGCATTAAAGATTTTTTCTAAAATCTTTCAACTCCAACTATGCTACACTCTGAAATAGCATTCAAAGCAGATCTTTTGCAATCATTTTGGAGTCTGAAACTTCTATTCTTAGTTGTATTATCATTTATTATTCTTAAATTAAGCTTCATACAATCTACCTAAGTAAGAGACATTCATTTCTATGAAACTTTATTTTTGTTTTACGGTTGCAAGCAAATGGCTTGCAGTTTATTGTATTCACCAAGTAGGGAGACTTGGTGAGTTGAGTTTATTGGTAAGCTTGAGAAAACTAACAAGTGTACTTTTGATCAGAGTGAGTTGATCAAGTGTTAATGGAACCTGAGTGTAGTAGAGAGACTTACTCAAGGAAATGTAGTAGGTACCAAGGAAGGGCCAAACCATTATAAAAATACATATCTTTGTGTGCTGCATGATTTGTTCTATTCCTTTTCAGCACTATTCTTTTATTTGGCTAAAATTTTTAAAAGCTCACCCCCTCCTTTCCCCTCTTGAGCTACCATCTATAAGGGACCAATAGTCTAGCTTAATCCATCGATATCAAACGTAAGCCAATTGAATCTATCGACATTCTCTTGAAGGGACTCTCCCTCCTTCTTGATTGCTATTAGTGATTCCATATTCTTCTATCGATGTTGCCCAATGAAGCTAGCAAAGAATAGTCTTTGCAAGTCTCTGAAGGTACTTAAGGATTTTGGATCTAGCTATCATATCTTGAGAGGTGATCTCCTAGATCCATCGTTCCATCATAAGCATCAATATGGGAGATGTTAAATCATTTTGGGTAGGGGTTCCTCCAATTTCCTTTTTGAAGGGAGGTTGCTCTATTATTCCCCCATATTTTATGCATCTCCTTGGGATTCTCTTCCACACTCCTTGGATTCTCCCTTCTAGGAGTTTCTGAGCTTTGGTCTAGACATGGAATTATGCTTCATCTTACCTAGATTTTGAGGATTAGTGGATCCAGTTGGATGATTAAGGATTCCTTCAAGGTTTCCTCATTCTTCTATAAGGAGGGAAAGTTTTCTTACTTTCTAGTGCTTGGTGTGGTTGGTAATAGGAGCACCCTCCACCATTCCTACATTGCACATGATACCTGGAGCTAGCTCTTGCACTGGAGTCATCATTGGTCTAGCTCCTCTTTGGCTATTGGAGGCAAGCATCCTATCGAAGAACTCCCTCTATTGTTACATCATTTGTTGCATCATGAGGTGGTTTGTTTGCAGTAGTTGTTCCAAAAGCATATCCATTCTAGAAGTTAATATGGCATGTCACAATTTACCTTGATTAAATGTAGTAGACAAATTGTCTCCTCTTAAAGGATTGGTTAGAGGAAGATTCATGTTGTTAGAATGTCCATCTAACATGACTTTGATTATGAACTTTCCCACAATAGATGGCAAAGTTTAGGTCATCCCTAAATTGCTCTTTAGATAACCTCGAACAATGATCCTATAAGACAAGTAAAAACATCAAAGAGCACTAAGGGTGGTCTCGACATGGACACCCCAATGCTCAAGTTAGTAAAAAAACCTTTAGAGAGGTATATGTAATAGAGAGAGCTTATTTTGTGGTATGCATACCTGGTATATTTATAACTGAGCTCAGGACAATAATGATTATATGAGGATTCCTATCTAGAAAAGGATTTTAGATTGTTATACATCCCCTAATTCTCTTAGAATTCCTTCCGAGAGTGGTACAAGCTCTCAGTGGAGTCTTATAAAATTGTGTTATCGTGGGAATATGTCTCCCTTTAGAGTAGGAGTCTGACATGGCTAATTCATCAACTGAAGAACTTATCTTGTGTTACAATTCCCTAACATAATCCAGCCCTAATCCAACATTTAAAAATATAGTAAGGTTTGGGTTAACAATTCAAGTTACTTTTAATTAATACACTCTGTACTATCTTCTTTAGTTTTATAAATATATGATTGTACTTTAGTTAAACTTATTAATTCTTCAATATAATTAAATATGTAGATGCATATATGAATTAAGATATTTTTAAGAAGAATTACTTGAATCATGAATTTTTTTTACTTCATTCATTAATTGAATAATGAATTTTTAGACTTTTAACATATTATTTTTAAAATTTTAATTGTTAAGCCTTAAAAAATATTAATAGAAATATTAAAATAAATTTACACTATAATTGCATAATATTGTTACAAATGCTTTACAAATTGCAATGGAATTTGAATTATATGTCAATGGCCCCGACCCAATCTAATCATTGAACCTTAATCTTTTGAACCAAATTTTAAAAAATTCTAACTCAACCTTAACCATAAACAAGTTGGGTTGGTTGCATTTTGTTGACCCTAATCTATTTTATACCCCAACCTATGACTAAATCTTAATGGCATCTATACATTAAATAAAAAAATAATTTAATTTTTTTAAAATTATTTAATAAAATGTTCAACTACCATTTCTTATATAAGGAATAAAACTTTTAACATTTTACACATTTTCATGACATACCAAAATTAATCAAGCATTTTATGTTTTTTTAAAAGCTATGAGAGTAAAAGTCATTCTACCACATGCAAAAAATTCTGAGATAATCATTTTTTATACTAAGATAACCCAAATCAATTAATCATTTTTCTAGTGGGCCTAGCTACTTTACCACAAATCTCGACAATTCTATATTATGTTTGCTTTTTCCATATCAAAATAGCTTTCAATTAACATTTTTCCATGTTGGCATTATGGCCATCTTAATAAATATAGTAGATTAAATTTAACAAAACAAATATAATAAAAAATTTAAATAGGACAACTGCACAAAATAAAAAAAAGGTCATCCCTTTATACATTTTATGGCCCCAAAAATGAATCAATTATAGTCCAATTTTGCACATATAGTTAAGACAAAATCAAAAACAACATTGGATTTAATCTTAGAGGTGCAGGAGAAAATAAACTATCATATGCAAAAACAAAAAGACATGTTGTAGAAGTTTCGATACCAATTCTGGGATCACGATCATGTATGCAAGATCATACACATTTGATCAAACGCATAATAAAACTCACAATCGAAGACAAAAGATTTGTGGAAAACCCTTCACCCTAGAAGGGAAAAACCACAAGAGAGAGATAATGATCCACTATGAAAATACGTTAGAGAGATATACCTAAAATGTCTCACACACAATCCCAAAGCAACACCTCATAACCCTCTTTCTCACTCTCTTCTAAGAAAAGCCCTAGGGTCCATATGATGACTCTTCTGTCTCAACCTTATAATTTTCCCCTGAATCCATAACTGAAACCTCATTATATAGTTTCCTAGTGAATTTTCTTGCATGGACTCCCTAGGCCCATTTCATATATGCAAGCCTACTAGACTTTGTAGAATATAAGACACAAAATCCTTATAAATCTCTACCATGGCTTGGATTCTTCAGACATCAAGCCAGCTCTAAAAGATTAAAACAATGACTCCACCATCATCAAATCAATTCTCAAATCACCATCAGTTAGTTCATCATCCATCTTGCTCAAACCAGCAAGACTTTCATCTTTACCTAAGATGCCTTGCATGATCCATCATTATGCAACCTGTGGCTCCTTCTCTTCCACCCTGCTAGCATTTGAAGAGATCAAATCACTACAATCAAAGATCAAGAAGATTACCTCTAGATGCACATCTCACTGTCTTCCTTGTCTCTTCTTAGAGCTTTTCCCTCAAACACTATTGCATCTCTAACTGATTATCAATTGCACACCATTCATGCTGCCACTACCCACCTGTTGAATTGGCCAGATTCACATGCCTCCATAACTGTTGCCCATGTGTAACCCTTTATCTGTAACATCCCTATTTACTCAAATAATCACATAAGTACAAAAGCTTCACCTATCTTCATACTCATCATCTTCCCACATGGATGCCAAATTGTACTCCTTTGAATGCCTATCAGATCTACTAACTCTTACATACCACACACATGCCAAATCTTATGCCATCTACGTACTAGTGCAACCAACCATGCACCCACCTATGCATCCGCTACTAAACCATGTCTACATTGTCGTATCCATTTTTCGAACGATCACAGTCACAAGACTCTCAGGCTCTTTCAAATCCAGTGTCGATTACAGTTATAGGACTCACCAATGTCCACCGTTGATCATAGTCTTAGAACCACAACCACTGTCCACCATGGAAGATAGGAAAAACTAATGTCTACGTCCCATACTCTCTGTGCACCATATGCACGTTGTAAACATAGACAAAAAAAATCAACTACCTTGCAAACATAGACAAAAAGAATCAACCAATGCAGCATATGTAGCATAATCATTGGTGAAATCCATTGCTCCACCTTAATTTGAATTATCCATGTGCACAATAAATATCAAAACAACATGATCACCTACTTATCCACTCTGATCTACTTAAATTTATGTTACACTAAATCATATCAAACTTAATCTACCCTGATCAACCTCGATCATAGTGATTCCCCCTGATCATGCCCAATGATGCACCTTCCTCTCAATTTGCACCATTCATAAACTTCATCGCACCACAAACATTAGATTTATCAACCAGGATTACTAATCATCACCAAATTATTATTGATTTGCTCATATCCATCAGATTCACATCATTAAAGCATAATCTGCTCAATCTGACCCCACCATTGTGTTTACAACACCCAAAATATAATAATTAACATCTGGAATACCAAACTCAATACTGGGATCACAAAATATGAGCTACACGTGTACTACTTTAGTGCACACCTCAATGCACCAGATTTGATGCATCTTCTCTTAATCATGACTCAATTTTGATCTACTACTAGAATTATAAATCCTAATCATAATCTCTGATATCACTTGTTTCGGAAGCTCCAATACCAATTTCGAGATCACAATCATATACACAAGCTCATACACATATGATTGAAGGCATAATCAAACACACAATTAGAGACAAGAGTTACGTAGAAAACCTTTCAACCCAAAAAAGAAAAACCAAGGGAGAGAGATAATTATTCATTATAAAAATAGGTTACAGAGCAGCACCCAAGATATTTCACACACATTCCTAAATTAACACACTATCATAACCATGTGGAATGTACCTAGGCCTATCTCATATACGTAAGCCCACTAAACTTTAAAGAATACATGATACAGAAACCTAAAAAATAATAAGCAGCATTGAGGCTACCTTAACAAATTAAATACGATAAGAATTTTAACACTCTTTAGATTTTTTTATAGCCACAAAATTAATCAATTATTGCATGTTTTCTACATACATTAAAGAGAAAAATGAAAACAAAACTTGATTTAATCATACAAACCATGTGGGAGAAAATTAGCATAACACATGACAAAAACGTAGAGGCGAGAGATTATTTCTCCATATTATAAATTTAGAACATATAGCGAAGGCAATGATTTTCTATGGTAGTGTTGAAGCCGTCTTGCAACCGTTAGAAGGAAATTTAGGGCATTTCAGTCATCCATGATCCTATTAAGACCGAAACTTGTCTAATGAAATATTTGTTGGACTGTAGCTTAGCTTTGAAATTAACCACTAGTTATATTCAATTACGCAAGCGAGTTGGTATATAAAAAATCATCGGACATATATTTCTATACATGAATTGAGTCAGCTAGCTGGAAAGGTTACGCTGGGAGAAGACCATCTGTCTTTTTTAGTCATGTTATTTCTATTTTTCTGTTGAATTTTTGTCATCCGTTTTAGTAACGGCAACCTTCGCTCGTCTCGTCTTGACTACGGTCATTCCATATTTCTAGATGGATCCTCTAATTCAAGGCAATCATATTATTATTCGTGGTCTCTAATTCAAGGCAATCATATTATTATATGTGAGACCACGATGACACATGTACCCACAATTCCGGTTAGATTCAAACATTGGTGGCCACAATTATTTTTCTATTAGGGCTTCTAGATAGTAATAGCTGCCCACGATTATTTTCCCTTGTAGATTGGCGGAGATTACAAACAAGTTAGTCTAGCATTTTCTTTTCCTATTATAGTTAGTCTAGCATTTTCCTTTCCTATTATGACATCTAGCCAGAAGTATCTGGCCACAATTATTTTCCATTAGGGCCTCTAGAAAGTGATAGTTGCCCACAATTATTTTCCTTTGTAGACTGGGGGAGATTACAAACGAGTGTAGTCTAGCATTTCCCTTTCCTATTTTGGCATCTAGCCAGAAGTAGCTGGCCGCAATTATTTTCCTAATCCAGCATTTATCCCACCTTAACAGAATAAAAAATAAAAAATTCAGCTGTTTAAATAAGATACTTTGGGAAATTATATATATTATCTATATTTCTATTCACTAACTTATGTCTTTTTATTTAAAAAATTATCAATTATCTTTTATACTTTTATATCATATTTTCCCCCTTTGCTCTGCTTTTTATATTTCACTTTTTAACTGGTTTTTTCACCTCTTATGCAAATTTCCAAGCAGGACCACATTGAAAAAATAAAAACAAAAAACATAAGTTTGGATACTTTTATATTGTTGTAGCCCACAGAAATTAATCAATGGTTGCATGTTTTTCCACATAAATTTGACCAAAAAACAGAAGGTAGAATTTGATTTATTCTTCCAAGCCCACACAAAGAATGTGGAGGGCGTTCTTTTTCGGCGGCATTTAGGCAACCTTCCACTTAGTTGCCGTTTTCTTGGAGTTTTAAAAAGATAAGATTTTAAAAAAAGTGGAATATGCGTCCGAGTTTGCGGACTTCATGAGATCGCGCAATTAATTGCTTATTTGGGTGGACAGGCTAACAATGTTAGTTTTAAATAAATTTTAAAAATAAAATATTATTATTATTTATTATTAAAAATGATTTTAAAAATTATTATGTGGGATAGTAGTGACTTAGTAAGATTATGCTACAGGATTTGAATGTTCATAAGGACACTGCAATGCAAAGGGTCCTTGGGTGTCTTTTGGCACATTTGCACTTCGCATGTGTGCGTCATTGCAAGGAGCTAAAATGTATTACTATTATATTAATATATTTTTTTGGCACAGTTATAATCAGTTAAATAAACTATTTGAAAACTGATAAGAAAAAACCACTTCATATCATCTATTTAAGTGAATGGTTGTATCTTTAAACTCAAGGGGTGTTCAGAGTTCTGAAAATGTGCCGTGGTATCTTATGTGAAGAGATATTGAGTACTTACAAAACTTATTTATTTCCTATAAATTTTTGTGCTAAGGTATTGGATTTTTTTTCCTTTTGCTTGATACTGCAAGAATTTGAGATAGCATTGCATATTATTTCATTTCATTTACATAATTTTTATTTTTTGGCAAGAGAGTTTTGAATTTAGAATCTATTCAACACTTAGAAGTGCAAATTTAAGTGTGGATTTTGTTTAACATTTAAAACTGCAAATCTAAGTGTTGATTTTTATCCTGAATATAAACTGCACTTATATCTGAGTTTGCATATAGGGAGAACAACAAATTTGTCTTGGAAAATTTACAAATTTTTGGGTAAGTTTGATTATTTATTTAATTTTTCTGAAATTCCAACATTTTATTCTAACAAACAAGACGCTTCAGATGCTATATATGTGCTGCATCATGAATATATATGTATGCAATGTGAATAATAAACTGAACATAAGGTATTTCCCTTAATTAATTGTCTATTTGTCTAGTGCCTATGTTTCCTTTGATCTTGTCTTCATGCATCTCAAAGGTATTTAGTCCAGATGCGACGCATGGACTAGAATTCCGCGATCTCTCGGCGTGTCCATTTGTCTGAGAAACTCCACATCCTTGATTGGATGCGTCAGGACAAGCTTGTGCGCCCAATTTTTCCAGTCAAGCCTGCCGACCTTTGGACAGGTAATTTTGAAAGTAAGGTTAAAATTTAACAAAAATAAAACTGACCTAAGAGTTTCAAACTTAAATTAAGGTTTTGATGATAAGATTCGACTAATTTCAAGAGATAATCAAATAAAATAGGATTAATATTGAATTGAGGGTCACACACGAGTTAGAAAAAATGTATCTGAGGATAATGCTCACGTAATGAGATATCGAAGATAAGAAAGGTTACCGCCATGGTCGGACGTTTATATATGTCGACAAAGTCTCTTAGGTATTATATTGTTAGTGGTGGGCCCACAACTTTTGAGCTGGAAGGGTAAATGGTATACTAAAAAATTCGTCCAAACAACGACGAAAGATGCATGGTGAACGGTCAACATAAGAATATCAAAATTTCAATGGGTAAGATTTTCTACTCTGTGTATCAAAATTTCAATGCTTAAGAATTTCTACTGTGTGGTTTCAGTGTATACACTGTCATAACTATGGTTAGGATTACTTTTCTACCCATGATAATGACATTGAAGGAACTAGAAACAGACCAGACCAGTGTTCCGGGGTAGCATCCAAATCTTGGATTAGGCTATCGTTCAGGTATAGCAAGTCTCCAACTGCAGTAGACAGTTCGGATTTCATAAAAATATCACACCAGCCTCTTACCATGGCCATTTAAAGAAACTATTATTTCTAAAGATATGTTTAAATAATAATTATAAGATTTCTATTTATATGTATCTAAAGAAGTATGTTCAGAAATTCCAAATGTTTTTTGGGATACAAAACAACATATTGTATCCTAATGGATGTAAAGATAAATTTATAACCACTAAAGCTAGACCAAGTCAAATGAATTCTAGATTATTAGAGTATTGTCAATAGGAAATAAAAGACTAATTAAATAAATCTTTAATAACACCAAGTAAATCTCCTTGGAGTTGTACTGCTTTTTATGTTGAAAATGCAAAAAAAAATTAAAAAGATGAGCTCCAAGATTAGTTATAAATTATAAACCTTTGAATAAAGATTTATTAAACAAAATTATTGATATAAAAATATTTTCAAAATTTGATATGAAATCTAAATATTTGAAAATTCAAATATTAGAAAAGGATTACTATAAAATAGCTTTTACAATTCCCTTTGGACATTATGAATGGAGAGTTATGCCTTTCAATTTAAAAAATGCTCCTTCAAAATTGTTTATGGAAAATTAAAAATTATCAATCCTCAGTAAGAGAAAGATTAATGAGATTAAGATGTAGGAGATTATTAAATTATAGATGGTATAAAGATGTATTCTTAATAGACGTATTACTTTTAAATGACAGCAAATCTGAAGTATATAAAAAAAAGTTTTTACGAGGACTACCTTTAGTATTTAAACAAAGTGTTAAAACTCTAAAACAAAAAATAATGGTTAATTAGCTTATAATAATTATACTTGGGGAAACATTATTTGCAAAAATCAAAGTTGTAGGTATTGAAATGTGTAATCAACAAAAAATAAAAGAAACCAAATTTCTTATTAGAAAATCCAAACCTAATTATAATAATCTAAAAAAATCTATAATAATTTTAAATGAAGTGCCGGTAGTAAGTGGCTATCGACGTTTTGAAATTATTTACGGTGGGTGACTTGTATGCATTTGATTTTTTTTAATGCAATTATGAGTTGTTATGTTGATCATGTGCATGCATTATTGCTCCCTAAGATAAGTATAAGTAAGAGGGAGAGGTGGAGCAGAAGAAGGGTCGTTGCTGCCAAAGAAGGAAGGAAAAAAGGAGAGTAAGAAAGAAAATCCATTTTCTACATTTTTTTCATCGACTTGCATCCAGGTAAGTGATTTAGATATATCTATGTTATTCATGTGATGGTTATGTTAGATAGATCATTAATTAGATATTTATAAACTATGTTTTTAGTTGAAAAATATGTTAGTATGCATGTGATGAGCATGTACAGAAATAAAATAATAAAAAATTCATTTTTAGTGAATTTGGAAAATAAAATTATTCTAATTAATACATATGATTTTTGATGATCTGATTTTTTGAGTACTATATTAATTTTGTAAGGTTTTGGATGATAAATGACCATTAAATTGTTGAAAAACATTCTTGTACATTGAAAATAGAATTTTGTTAAATTCTATAGTTGTCAAAATTGCATATTGAATATTTGGCTTGAATTGAAGGTCTCATTGTGTAAAATATATCTTGTCTCAAATTCTTAAAATGTTGTCAATATAAGAAGTTATTGACAAAAAAAGTAAATGAAATAAGTTTTAAAAAAAAATGACGGACATTGTCAGAGTCTCTGACAGCGTCCTTAAAAAAAAGTTTCAATTTTATTTCGATTTAATAAGAAGTGATTTTTAATGTGATTTATATATATGATTTGGAGGATCTGAATCATTGGATTTATTCTAAACATTTATATTAGCCTATGGTAGAAATTTTGGGTTAAAATAAATTTATTTAGTTGGTTAAAATTGATGAAATGTGAAAATTAAAAATAATAATAAATCTAGAAATTTTGGACCATAGATTGCATATGGACCACATCAAATGAATGGGGCATTCATTGTCATCATAGGATTATAGATTTCCAAAGATTTGGAAACTAAAAATTATCAAAATTGAATTTTGTAAAAAACTTCAAAAATGGAAAAGGGGTTACTTGGCAGGAATCCAGGCCAACCCTGCGTCAGCACAAGCCCAGCTTAGTGCAGTGGAAGCCTAATAAGCCTAAGCAGAATATTCCAGCAATCGCGGCAACATACAAATAGCCTAAATTGTTCTTGATGTTTCTAAACCATCTGATCTCCGATTTAGCTGATCAAGTAGTCAATTTTTGAGGGTTTTTGGACATTCTTGATCCAATGGAAGGGTTAGATGGTCTAAAAGGTGACCAAATCATATGAAATTGAATGACCATACTTGTTTTATTGATTTATAGACCCCATGATCTCTAATCTTAATGATCAGGTAGTTGATTTTAAGATTTTTGGATATTTTGGATCCAATGGAATGGTTAGATTGTCCAAATAGTGGTCAAATCATGAGGTTGAGTGAATACATGTGATGTTGTGATCCACTAAATCATTCAGGATATGATTTGAGACATTGATGCATTTGATGATGATTAGATCATGAGGTTTGAGTGGATAGGTATGATGATAAAATCCACTAAACCAGTCAAAATATGTTCTAAAGCATTAATTTAACAAGATGATGGTCAAATAAAGAGGTTTGAATGAGCAGCATAAAGGGATGAGATGTACTTCCCTAGATTGATGTTGTGGTTGGTCAAACCAAACTGTTTATGATATAAATTGTGGTGTCATCAGTATTTTTATCACATATGCTAAGTTACATTTATTTTACTTACTGAGTTGTCGTAACTCACCCCAAAATTATTTTACAAAGAATACTGCTCGTGGAGGACATTAATCATGGTATGAGAATAAATGTGAAAAAAAAAAATCCTACTATGAAAGTGATGTTAAAAATAAATATTGAATTTTCTATAGTTATGTTGAAAGATTGTATTTAATTTTATTATGAATTGTATTATAATATTTTCTTTAATAGCGGACTATCGTGGTTGCTTTCATGGTTGTGCTTCATCTTTAGTGAGATAGATCTTGGGAGATTCACCCCTAAATTTGGAAATGACATTTATTTATGTTATTTTGGGGCTGGGGCGTGACAGTTGGTATCAGAGCAAATCGCACTTGAATTAAAGATGAACATAATGCATAAAAGAAATTAAAACTCAAATAAAAGAGATTGGGGTAGGTATGGGTGCCTTAGATGCGTTTATTAAGGATTCTCTATGATAAAAATAGAGATTTTGCTTACGAAAGGATTAGATGATAAATAATCTTGTTTGCAATATATGTTGAAATAATTATTGTATTTTCTTATAATATGAACCCTATGGAGAATATACGAGAATGAGGTTCCATGTTAACTCCGTTTGTGATAAGGTTGCGAATTCTACTGTATCTTAAGTCCGAATTCCAAACCTCATGAAGTTCATGTTTAAGTTTATAAATAGAATGTATGTTATCTTCTTTAGCATTCAAAGTTTGCAGAAGAAGCAAGTCTATCAAGTGTCAATATTTTGTACTCTCTTTCTTTCTTCAATGTAAGATATTTTCTTTTAAAATGTTTGATTATCTAAATACTTTACATGATGAACTTGAAATCGTAAGACAAGATAGAGATCAACTATTGCAAAATATTATAGAAATTTATGCTCATTATCCAAATGATGATATCAATGTCATATGTGTATTAAATATATTGAAATCTTCTATAGCACATGTTACCAAACATACTAGGACACTAGAACAAAAAACTGGCATGTTATTAGCTTAAAATAATCTTTGAATGTACACTTATATCTTTTTATCGTTTTATCTATCTCAAGTCTTGCATGAATTGGAATGGTTATTATTTGAAATAAGATGGTTGATATATGAATTAACGACATCTTCTTTTGAGGAAAATAATTTTAATTATTTATCTGATGAAGATTTACATTCTGAATACTCTAATAATGTTTCATTTAATGATGAAGTGTATGATTATATAGACTGAAATGAATAAATCTTTGCTCTTTATTTTTGATGTCATCATCACAAATAGTATCTAATTGAAATAAATAATTAATTAGAAAATACCACTTTTAAAGTAAATCAAAAAATGACTCCTATATCTTAAATAGCTATACAAACTTTACAATTATTATTATTATCAAAAACACCCCCTATAACATTACCAGTAACTTCTTATTCCCCTATAATTTTAATAGAAGAACCAAAAATATGCAATTTTTCACAAACAATAAAACAATTAAAAAAACAAAAAAGAGAATAAAATAAAGATATGTATTCAATAAATACTATAATAATATCTTTTAATCATTTCCTAGAAGCTAAGAGCAAAATAGTAATTCATACACCTCAAGCTTCTATTTTTTAGCATCTAATCATGAAAAATCTTTCTTGATCATGGCTAGAGTGGCTTTGAGGGCTCGTTAAGTTTCTTCAGATTGAGGAATAGTATAGAGATGATTTATTTCTTTAATAGAGAGCATAATATCCAGAGCCGATTCTTTAGCCCTTTGCAACAGAGCTTGTTGTTGTTCTTGCTAAGTAGTAATTAGTTTAGCATTTTTTATTTTTTCAATTAAATTTTTAAAATTGAATTTTTGCCATCATTTTGCATATGAAGCAACAGACATATAAGGGTGATTAGATTGATCAAAATTTTTTGGTTTAAGATCAAAAATATATTCTCGACAAATAATCCATGGAATTTGAAATTTTATAATAACTTTTAATACATCATTTGAAATACTGTCATCAACTAGAAAGGGAAGATGAAGATGAATGATTTTAGGAAAACACATTTCATGCAGACCCCAGAAATCCTAGAATTTATCTAAAAACCATTTTGGAATAGTTTGTTTTGAATTTTCTAATAAAATTTTTATCCACCATGAATGAGAAAATACTAAGTTTTGTTTTAGAAGTGTTCTATACCATGCCTCTCTATAATCCCAATAATTAAAAGCATTTTCAGAGGTAGGAGGAAGAAAGATGGAAGAAGAAGAAGAAGAGTAAGAAGACAATCTTATTAATTGATTAGGATTAGGGTAATACCATTGTTCTAGAGGAATTATTTTTCTAATAATAAGTTTTAAATAATTCGACCATGTACTTTCTTTATAATTATGATCAACTGTAATAGATTTTGTTTCTAATAGAATGTGATCATAATACTCTTGTGTTTTATGAGGTGCAAATGGTATTATCCATTCATTTTTATTAAAATACTTTTAATAAAGGATTCTTGAAGCATTTTGTGATATCTTGCATTCTTTATCTCCTGAATATAATATCTTTTCTTAAATACTTTTTTAATATAGAAATGTCTGATTCTTCTAGATATTGAAGAAATCTTTAATTATACATCATATACTGAGAATCTAGGTTTGTCATTGGAGCTTTTCTGAGTGCTATCTTTTATGCCTTGTGAAAATTATCTTGATAAAAAATCAAGCAAACAATTATCTTTTCCATCAATAAATTCTATTTGAAAGTTAAATATGGCTAATAATCCTTGTCATCTTGCAAATATTTATTTTGAGGTAATATTTTTTATATCTTTTAAAATAATATCTTTTTCAGCTTTGTAATCTATCCTTAATAAAAACTCTTGATTTAGAATATTACCTTGAAATTTATTGATAAATGTGACTATAGCAAGCATTTCTTTTTTAATAGTTGGATATTTATACTGAATTGGATTCTTTAGACCTGAAGTAAAATGAATTAATTGTTCTTTTCCTTTTAAATGTTTTTATTTCAGAATACCACCATAACCAATATTAGAAGCATCTCTTTCAACAATTTTATAATAATCAGAATATACTAAATATAGACATGGGAGATACTTTACCTTATTGTTGATATTTCTTATTGCTTTTGTATGTTCTTCAGACCATTTAGGAGGATATTTTGTTAATCTTTTTTGTAATAATTGTCTATCATAAGCCAATTTTTCATAAAAATTTGATACATAATTTAAACATCTAAAAATCATTATAGTTGAGCTTTATCAATAATAACATCTAGAAATTTATCTACAAAAGCTATACCTCTATTTATTGGTTTGATTATTCTATTATTGATATAAAATCCTAAAAAAATTAATGTCCATTTCTAATAGCTTCATTTTTCTTTAAGACAACACTAAGCCATTTCTTTTAACAGCATCTATAAAAATATTCAGATGTTTTCAATGTTGTTCAATAGATGAAGAGAATATTAATACATCATCAATATAAATAATTAAGAATTTATAATAAGTTATAAATATTTAAATCATAATTTTTTGGAATTCTAAAGGAGCATTTTTTAAACCAAAAGGCATAACTCTCCATTAATAATGTCCAAAGGGAACTATAAAAGTTATTTTATAATGATCCTTTTCTTATATTTGAATTTTTGTTGATATACATATTTCATATCAAATTTTAAAAATACTTTTGCATCAACAGTTATGTTTAATAAATCTTTTTTGTTAGGTAAGGGATACCTTATCCATTATATACTTTATTCAAAGGTTTATAATTTATAACAAATCTTGGAGCTCCTCTTTCTAATTCAACTAAATTTTCAACATAAAAAGAGTACAGCTCCAAGAAGATTTACTTGGTTTTATTAAAGATTTATTCAATAAATCTTTTATTTCCTGTTGACAATACTCTAATAATCTAGAATTCATTTGACTTTATCTAGCTTAGTGGTTATAAATTTAGCTTTAAATCAATTAACATATGGAAGGGATACAATGTGTTGTTTTCTATCCCAAAAGGTATTTGGAATTTCTGAACATACTTCTTTAGATACATATGAATGGAAATCTTGTAATTGTTGTTTAAACATATATTTAGAAATAATAATTTCTTTTATATGATGAAATTAGTTTTATATTGCATTGATATAAAAAATTATTTTTATAATCTAAAATTTACTTTAATTCTGTGATTAAAGAGGTTTTGGAGGGTCAATAAAGGAAAAGGTAATTAATGATCTTTGAATAGTAGTTTGAATACCTTGATTTGATACTGAAAAAGGTTTAATCAATTGAATAAATGGAGTTCTGAGAATTAATTTTTGTTTAATATTTTTTATAAGAATGAAAGGGGTTTGTATGCATATTTGAGAATTGCATATATGAGCTGAGGATAATTTATAAGATACTTGCATACTTGTACCATCTACAAAAGTAATAGAAAATGTAGTTTTTTCAAAATATTGAGAAGGAACTAACCCTTCTCTAATACAATTCATATATCCACCAGAATCAATTAAGGGTATATGTTCAAAGATAAAATCTCCATTATGTTTGTCTATTATTCTAACCATGATTTGTACAAACCATCTTTAAGATGTAATTGATTTAGCTATATTGTAGATATTATTTGCTTGTTCTTAGGATGATTTAGGAATCTCTATATTTTTTTCCTTTTATAAGTTGCATTATTTCTTCTTCATAATTTTCATCATTAGATTTTTGTTCATCTTGTTGATTTCTTTGTTCTTTATTTTCTCTATTTTTGTTCTAATAGAGTTATGTGGAATTTTAGTGATTTTACTTCTTCTTTTAATAACTTTACTTCATGATGCATTTCTTGAATTGTTGTTGGCCTTGGATTATGATGTGATATATATTTTTCTTAGTTTTTTATAACTTCAAATATAGTGTAAGGCGCTACTGTATCAAAATCTTCATTTAATACTTTAGGATTTTTCTCCTTTTGTTTATCCTTTTTTGTATCTTTTGCTAATAATATAAATTTTTCTAATTTTAATTGCCTTACTACTAGGTCTTCTATAAGGTTAATCGCTTCTAAAATTAAAGTGCCAGATGAGGATAAAACTTGTAAATCATAATACTCTAAGGATAATGAGGTTTGATAGTTAGGTTCTTTAGAAGGATAATTATATAAATTATTTTCACATTGACGTATAGATTCAAATGATGATGACTCGCTTTTGGATTTGACAGTAGTAGAATACACAGAACTTGAACTATTGATAGATAAATGTTTTAATTTATTTGAAACTTCTTCTATAGAAAGTTGAGTTTTATTTTTTAATAATTCTTTGATTTTTTTTGTGACATTTTGAAGCATAATGGCCCTTTTCTCAACATTTAAAACATGTTAATTCTGTGGACGAAGGTATTTTATATTTTCAAAATTTTTTATAATGTCTTATTTAGTTTTATCAAAATATCCTAATTTCTTTTTGTATTTTTTCTTCTTATAATACTTTGGGGGGTGTGAAGAAGAAGGATATTTTGAACTTTTGTAAGTCTTAGATGGTTTGGCTTTATAATGTGTAGGTTGAGATAATACCTTTTTTGTCAAAGGAAATCTTTCAATGTCGTAATGACAACAGAATTTTGAAAAGTCTTGACTTTTAAGAAATTGGGTTTCTTCTATTTTTCGTTGATTACAAATTTCAATATCTACAGCTTTGATTTTTGCAAATAATGTTCCCCAAGTATAATTATTATAAGCTAATTGACCATTAATTTTTTTTTTAATGAGAGCTTTAACTCTATGTTCAAATTCTGAAGGTAGTCCTTGTAAAATCTTTTCTTTATATACTTCGGATTTGCCGTCATTTAAAAGTAATACGTCTATTAAGAATATATATTTATACTATTTATAATTTGATAATCTCTTACATCTTAATCTCATTAATCTTTCTCTTACTAAGGAATGATAATCTTTAATTTTTCCTAAAAAATTATAAGTAACATTACTTACTAAAGTATATACCGGTTCTATATTATTTAATAATTCTGCCTTTCCTTGAGAAGTTAATTGAATATCTCACCATCTTTTTAATTGTCCAGTAAAACAACAGACTAAAATATTAGTAATATTTCTTTCTTGAATTTGTCTAAATCTTAGAATTGTAGCTTAAATTATCAAACTTGTATAGGTATTCCAAATTTGATATTCAGACTATCCATCAATATTCCATTCATATATACCATTAGGGTTTATTTCTATGGAATTTTGTTATGATTCTTCTAACTGTTGATCCATAGGAGATGGTCTTTTAAAATAATTTTTTACTTTATTAAAATACATCTTATTATTCATTAATTCTTGAGGAGGTGTTTTTCTTAAGATAGTTGTTATATAATATTTATCATCTGTATTTATTATAGTGTATATTGAATACATATCCTTATTTTGTTCTCTTTTTATTTTTTAATTATTTTATTATTTGTGAAAAATAATATGTTTTTGGTTCTTCTATTATATTTATAGGGGAATAAGAAGCTGATGGTAATGTTATAGTGGGTGTTTTTGATAATAATGATAATTTTGAAGTTTGTGTAGTTATTTGAGATATAGGAGTCATTGTCTGATTTACATGATACTTGTCTGAAGTTTGTGTAAATTGATAATTTATATGATTCTTATATACATTTTCTATCTATTTCTCTTAAAGATCTATTATTTCTATTTTCAAGAATAATAGGTTCTGGAGTAGGTGTTTGTGGAGATGGAGGTCTAGCTGGCATTTGAAATGATGATCCGAATGGAGAAGTCATAGCAATTATTGAGTTAAGGACTTGACTTTCATACCAGGAGAAGAAGGGTATATATTTTTTATTGATAATTTATCCATTTTTAATCCTATTAGCTCTTTTTATTTAAGTGTAAGTCTTAAAAAACCTTTTTCTTTTTTATTTATTTTGAGGTGATTGAAATTATTTTAATACTAAAGATTCATCTATTTCATATTTAGTGTTATCTTCTATTATATTAATATTAAAATTAGATCTTGATAATTCTAGTTCTCGATTTATTTATGGATTATTTTGATTAAGATTCAAAAAACTATTAAAATAGATTTGTCCATTATGTAACAAAGTGTGAATAATTCTTAAAATTGAATCCATAAATTTATTACGTCTTTCATATTTTAAACATGCTAATATTGAAGTTTGAAGTTTAGCCCTTACTAAGGGTTGAATTGCTATTTGTATTAATTCAAAATATAAAAATTTATACTTTTAATTAATAAGTTCTTTTATTATTTGTTATGATAATAATTAAAGTTTATATTCTCCTTCTTGACATTCAATAGTCATTTCTACTGTACTAGTTATTTTATCTTTTTGCATCAAAACTTTCAATTTTATATAATTCCTTTATAGGTATTTCTAAAATTTTCTAATTTTCAATACTTGATTCTATATTATCATATGTTTATTCGGTAGCATTTTGAATTTCTACTAAACACATAGATTTAATAATGCTATGCTCTTTATCTTGATCAAATTCAGAGGAAGAAGATAATGATCCAAAAAAAAAAAATCTTTTAAAAGTCATATTTGTTCTCTAGTTTAAGACTGATTACTCTCTTTAAGCCTCTGTACTCATGTGGTTGTCCCTCACCATATCGGGATTTATCAAGCTTTTCTTAAGAAACTTAGCTTCAGAGATTTATATAGATCTTAAAAAGATTATTTTCTTAAATTTCTTTAACTATCTCTGATACCATTTGTGATGATGGACCCACAAATTTTGGTTTGGAAGGGTAAATGGTATACTAAAATTCATCCAAACAATGGCAAAACATGCATGGTGAATAGTCAACATAAGAATATCAAATTTTCAAGGGGTAAGATTTTCTACTGTGAATTAAAATTTTATCTATAATTATGATCTCTGCAAGTCCCCTTCTACATTGAGCTTGATCAAATTGCTAGTTACTAATAACAATAACTTCACTATTTTGAGATGATGAGAATGTCAATAATTTTTAGCTCTTATTATCCCCATGTTTTTGATAATAAGGACTTCTTGTCAAGTACCTTGTAAATGAGCGAGTTCCATATTTATTCAGATGCTTGAAAAGCCTTTTATAATAATTACATGTTGCAGTTTTTTCACCTGCAATTTTTCCCATTCCTTCTTTATCAGTACTTGGTCTCTTAGTAAAATGATCCCAAACTTTAAAAGAACTCTTATACAATTGTTTTTCTTTCAAACTAAGAGCTTCAAAAGTAGCAGTTGTCACATTCTCATCATCCCCATCCACATTTACCATATCTTCCAAAACCATATTTTCCAAACCATTATTGGCAGTCACATCATTATCATCATCCATATTAAACAATGAATAAAATTTCTAAAAATATATTTCAAGCAAACAA
Source organism: Pouteria campechiana (assembly GCA_036873735.1). Classification (NCBI taxonomy): domain Eukaryota; kingdom Viridiplantae; phylum Streptophyta; class Magnoliopsida; order Ericales; family Sapotaceae; genus Pouteria; species Pouteria campechiana. The sequence goes on from JAYJMB010046044.1 coordinate 23,999, forward strand.
GCACATGAATTATAAATCAAATCATGTAAACAACAGCTTAATAGAAAAATTTATTTATTGAAATGCAATACCTCGTCCCTGCAAGCGGTGGATGCCTTGATGGGTGTCGAGTGTCTATGCAAGGAAATGGAGCCGAGCAAATGCAAGGAGTGGGGGAGATAGTTGTTGAGTAGAGGTAGGGAGATGAAGCAGAAAAGAGGGAAGGAGCCCTCTCAGTTCATTGGACTCGGACATGGAGATGGAGTAGGGACGAGGTAGGGAGATGGAACCATCTTAGTTCGTCCGACTCGGACAGGAAAATGGAGCATGGATATGGAGTAGGGAAGAGGTAAGGAGAAGGAGCTCTCTCAATTCATTGGACTTGGATGGGGAGATGGAGTAGCAAAGAGGCAGGGAGGAGAAGCCGCTCATCAAAATCGGACAAGGAGATGGATTAATAAAGAGGCAGGGAGGAGGAGTCGCTCATCAGACTTAGACAAGGATACGAAGCATTGAAGAGGCAAGGAGGAGGAGTCACTCATCAAACTTGGACAAGGAGTTAGAGCCTGGAGGGGTTGATAATTAGGGCATGTGTGGGGTGGGAGTCAAGAGAGGTAGGGTTTTGTTTTTTTTTTTTAATATATATCAGTAATCCAAGTTGGGTCATTTTTTTTACTACTTCAACTTGCCCCAACCCGAATTTACAATTTGGGTTAAAATTTTGAACTAAACCGACCCGCAAACCAATAAAACCTGTCCCAACCCAGTACCAAATAGGGTCAGGTTTAGTGTAGGTTCGTGTTGACCCACCCCAATTTTTACTCATATTCAACATCTCACAGTTAAGAAAATATGCAGCAGATCTTTCTCATATGTTATGTGCAGAGCAATTTAAGTTTGAGAATGACCTAATATATCAGAAGAGACTAGTCCAGATACTTAATGTTTATGACAAATAATTAAGAGGAAGGATAATAGGGCATTGATGGTCAAATTATAATTCCTCACAAATGTACGAATATATAGCAATACAGTGTGCTTAGCCAAGGTGATCCTACAGAGAATTGTAAAATTGATTCAATTATGTCTAATTACTAAAATTAAGTTTTACTAAATTAATAAGATAAATTATAAACTAATTAAATAAAAGTACAATATAAGATAAATAGAAAATAATGGCTTGAGTAATGTAAAATAGTATTCAGGTTGTAAAAGTCTGGGGATCTGACTTCACGACTCAATGATATTCAATGTTGTTGAGATGTTGGAATCAATTCAGCATCTTGGATTCTTTCTATCCACTATATGATTATTATTGTTAGGCGTCCAAGTTTAAATCAAGTATTTTCTCCCATTCCAATTACCTATGGCGTATAGTGTAATTGAGATTGAAAACTCATAAAGCTCAGAAGAACTTTAATAAATCAAGCAGAATAGTTTAGTATATGGCGTCTACCTTAACCATTTACTCATTTATTCACAAGAGCATAATACATGGTTTAACACATCTACATTAACCACGTATTCAAAGATAATCAAGTTAATTTGCATAATTGGTGATCAAAAAATTAAATAAATTAGATGGTTGCATTATACACAATGAATGAAATAAAATGATATTGAATTAATAACTCAACAATCTCTGTTAACAATAAATATCAAGGAGGGCTACATCATTGCCACAAAATAAGGAATTTAGTTCATAATAAAAATAAAAATAAACTCTCTGAATATGCATGATTGCAAAACTCAAAATCCTTCTCATGCTTCCTTGGAAAACTTCTCTCGTCCAATCTTTTTTATCTGAACTACCCCCTCTTATTTTTGTTCTGGATGTCCTTAAATAACTCAAGCAGTAGGGTTAACAGAGAACTCCTCTATGAATTGTAATTCCTTTATGCACAAAAATCCTCTTCTAAGAATATCTCTGTCTTTTTTCACCCCAAAAGACAGTTTCCATGTGTAATAAGAGTTCCAAAATAGACAGAATTCTTGAAAAACTGATTTCCAAAGATACTTCCAAAAATTATAACAACTTACGCATTTTGAACTTGTAAAAATTTTAGCAACTTATGCAGAGAAATTTGCTTTCAAAGATAACTCAAATAATTGCAAGTGCTAATCATTGCAGACTCAATTGCTAAAAGTATATTTTTAGTCATAGTTTGGACAACAACATCACATTCAACACTATTAAGTTGACTCAAAAATTCTGAGGGTCAAAATTTGCTTCTTCAGAAGTTCAAACAAGATTTTGAGATTAATAAAATGCAAACTGCATTGAAACAATGTTTCTGTTATACTTTTGATGTATCACAATGCACTTCTCAAAAGTTTTGACAAACTTTTGTGGCTTTGTAGTGCTTAAAGTTTGAAATTTCCTTAGAAGTTCTAGCAGAGCTTCAGAACTTCTAAAGATCAGTTGTTGAAAACTTCTATCTACCTAAAGTACTTCTAAGGTAAATACTTCACTTGGTCAAAAGTTCTATCAAACTTTTGAGCTAATATTGAACCCTTCAAAATTTCTATTTGTACTTTTGATGTTGTCATACACCACTCAAACTGCACTTCTGAAGTTTGGAATTTCACTGATTAGAAGTTCTAGCAGAGCTTCAAAACTTCTGAAGATCAGGCATTGAAAACTTATGTCACATTATAGTACTTCTGAGGTTAATACTCACTTCTTTAGAAGTTCTATCACACTTCTAAGAGCCTCTATTAGACTTTTGAGAATGTCAAAAACCACTCATCTTACACTTTTGAGGATGTTAGAACTCATTTAACACTTATTTCCAAGCCTTAGAACCTTTCTTAGAAACCCTTCTAACATACTTCTGCTACACTCAGAACCATTCAGCACCTATTCAGAAATATTTTCAACACTTCTAAAAACTTCAGTAGCTACCTCATAAATATTTTTGTGGCACTTCTGAGCCTTCAGAAACCACTCTATTTCACTTCTGATGTCTTCAAAAACACATGCCGAATCAATTCAATAATCACCAGAACTTCTTCTATGAACGTCAGAACCACATCTATTGCATTTCTGAAAACTTCAGAAGCCATTTTTGCAAATGTCGGAATCTCATCAAAAACACTTTTGAGAACATTAATTTTAACCATGCAAGAAGCTCTTCAAAACTTCTAATGCACTTCTGAGAGTAAAAGTTCTCCAAAAATTCTGAGTTTTGACATTTCATCATCATCAGAAGTTCATTAGAACTTCTGACATGCTTCTAATGTTATGTAATCAGAAATTCTTTAGCCTTTCTTCTTTTTCTATTTCTTTCTAATGTCTCACAATGTACTTCTCAAAAGTTCTAACAAGCTTCGAAAGATCTTCTGAGAACACTACATAACTTCATAATGTCAGTCTCTATCATACTTCTGAGCTTGATGGAATAAGCATCTCTCCTCTAAAGATATTAGGATATTAATAATTCAATGCTTCAAAAATTTTGATGGAGTTACAACAATTTACTTCACTTCCTCAGAAACACACTTTACTTATCTCAGAAGTTTTTGCTTGTCTAAGAAGTTCTGATATTAATATTTCATTGTATTAGAAACTTCACTTCACTGCTTCTGACAATATTCAAAAGTTTTGACGATCAAGTATTCGATTTTGACACACTTTTGGTAGTTGCGCTACTAGTAGAAATTTTGAAGATTTAAGAATTTGAACATCCTCATAATCTCTGACATACTTCAAATGCTCTTCTAAAATAAATGATTCATCGTTACTGAACTATTGAGGCTATGTTAAACACTTGAGATTTTGTCATATTTCTAAGAATCTTTGAATTTCTTCCAAAAACTTCTAACATTAGCATTCAAACTTCTGAAGTTCACAATTGCTCCAAATTTACCTTTTTCTAATAAATTTCAATGTCCGAAATAGCAACAACTTTTTTAAGTGTAATATTCTCTTAAACATCAATATAACTCTCTAGAACACTTTACAGCAAGATCAAAATATATGAATTTAGGTATAAAAATATAACCTATTATGAGCTTATCAAGCATTTCTTGGTTCAATAAAGCAACCATAGTTAGAAAGAAGCTACATGGGAGTTTGAGGAAAATATTTAACAGCTTTACCTTGATTTTTTTTTCCTTAGATGTATTTTTTAAGTTTTGAAGATAAAACTTTAGTAATGTGGGGAGAATGTAATAAAGGCCTACTAGGCTTGCACATCGGCTGATACATATTATAAGGATTAATCTATAACCCAGTTGAAGAATCAATATAGTAAGTCAAGATTATGAAGATTTCTTACTAAACAGGTCCTTCTAATGATTAGAAAAGGGTCAAATTGTTACAAAACCCCGTTATGATTAGAAAAGATCATGATTTGGCTACCATTTGAACAACTGACCATTCCATTGGATAAAGAATATTCAAAATTTTTAAATTCAATTATTTGATCATCTAAATCAAAGATTATGGGGTCTAAAAATCAATAAATCAAATTTAACCATTCAAATTCAAATAATTTGACCATCTTTTGAATAATCTAACTCTTTCATTAGATTTAGCATATTCAAAAATCCCAAAATCAACTATTTTATAATCGAAATTGGATTTATGATGGTCTAGATTCATCAAAATGAATCATGGCCGTCTATATGCCTCCCTCATAGCACCAAGCTCACTATAGCTTTGGCTACTATGTACCTTGGCTATTCACATGCACTATTCACAAATACTATTCATGTGCATTATTTATATGCAGTGTTTAGAGTATTATTTATAGCATTGTTCACATAATGAATTTTCTCAAAAGTTCGATGGTTTTTGCATCTTTTGATTTCCAAACTTTTAAAATTTTATATATAAGGTGACAATAATATGTACTAATCATTTAATGTCGTCATTGTGCAAATCCGTAGTCAACAAAGATAAAAAGTAATGAGATTTTGATAATCCAAAATTCCTCAATTTGACCATCTAAACAAAATAATCTAACCCAGATATTACAACCCTAGGTAAATACCAATATGAGAAGAACATTCAATGCTTTAGATCTTATAAAAATATTTCACAACATCTTACATAAAATTTTATTTCCCACCAATCAAAATCATTGTCCAGTTTGATTTTTATTTTTCTTTATATTATTTATAAAAATATATACACACTATATTTCTTGAATCCGAACCATATGATTTATTTTCTATTACGAGAGGGTCATTTTAAGACATATATGTGATATTAAAATCCTCCACATACATAGAAATTTAATAAAATTTTTATTTTAAATGAATAGGAATATTTCATCATTTAAACAATCATTTTACATTATTGAAAATGAATATTATAACGTTTATCCCAATCCACCTGCATAGCACACATACTTACATATATCTTAGCTAAAATATAGCATATGTATACACCCAAGTAAAGATCCAAGTCAGTATATTTATCACATAAATAACGTAGATATGTCTATCTAATTATGTGAATGAAGATCCAAGAAGGAAAATTGCCAATCCAATGACAACCCCTTCTTTTTTTTTTTCCTCTTTCTCTTCCTCTCTAGTATGCTCTTTATCGCACAAAAAGTATGCTCCCTTTCTTCTCTCTCTCACTTTTGCTAATACTCTTATAACAGGGGTGTAATCATGCATGTACACCTTACCACCCAACCGCTATATTAAAGAGACTTTGAATGCTGCCAAACTGTTTATGGAAAATGAACTTTCCCCGTTTACGCAAGATCTCGTTTATGAAGGGTTATTATAATGGGTATCCCAACAATGTAAATCTTTCTCCGACCAATCCTTTGTAAGGAGACAATCCATCTCTCAGATTTGATCAAGGTAGTTCTCAAAACACCACACCAGGCCAGCTTCCAAAATAAACATGCCTCTATAGCGGTTATTGCAAGCAAACAACCTTGTGATGCAACAACAAAGAGAATTCTTTGAAAGAATGCTTTCTTCAAATAATTGAAGAAGTAATCCCTATCTTCCATGTTGTCTTTTTAAAGGGCGTGGATAGTTGTATTTTTATAATAGAAGCTTGATTAGTGCTCAAAAGAGGCAATGTAAAATGCAAGGAAAATCATGATTATACAAGTTAGATAGGTGTCCCTGATGATTGTTATCACCTAAATAGGTTTTGTATCTAAGTTAGGGTGTGACATGGCAAATCTGTCAGTTGCAGAGCTTCTCTTATGTTATAGTTCCCTAATAATATATATCTATTTAAAATTATAATGAATAATAGGTCCTTAGATAACCCCATTTCTACTTATCCAAACCCATGACATGTCCAAAGAGTCTCTGCGTACAATTTGTGGGCCAACTCTTCATCTCACGAAATTTAATTCTTTTCGTTTTTTTTTTTTTTTTTTAAATCCTGGTGCCTCCGTATCTCATTGAAGGCTGCGTGGCGTCCCATTACCGGTAGCATCAGAACTGATACTGGGGATCCGCATTCAACGTGCATGACATCCGGATTCCCGTCAGGACATTGACAGTAATTTGCGACTGCGGCTATCATCGGATACCAAAATCACTCAAGCAGTGCTGCTTATCTCATCGTGCTCATTATAAAGGCCGTGCAACGCTACTGCATCATCTTGAAGAGAGACAGCAGATCGACATGGCTTCTCTCCTCCATTTTCCCGCTACATCTTTCAATCTTTCCTGCTTCCTAACCAAGCCATCCTTCCCATTTACAAAACCAGCCTTCCTTCCGGCCTCCTTCAAATACCCAAAATCCAACTCCCTCTCAATGCGCAGAAACAG
>JAYJMB010046055.1:0-30731 GCA_036873735.1 Pouteria campechiana
TTAAAAATAAAAAACAAATAGTTATGAAAGTCCAAAAATGGTAAAATTTGGTATTTAAGCTAAAAACTTATTGATTTTCAAGTTTATAAAAAAAGTGGAAAAAAATAAATAAAAAATATTTTTGAGACCGGTCTCACGGCTGCCCATGTGAGACCGGTCTCATATAATCCTTCCCCTTATATATATGTGTATATATATATACATCCCTTAATGAGTATCTTTATAAGAATATATATAGCAGACTAGCTAAATAATTCTTATTGCTAAAAAATTAAATTTATAAATAATAAATAATTAAAAAATATTTTTCATCTAGTTTATATCTTAAAAACATATAAATAGTAATTTAATAAGTAACTCTATAAATAATTGTATGGAAAGCTAATAAAATAATTATAATTGCTAAAAAATATTTTATTTTATTTTTAATAAAATCATTTCAAAAGAATTATTTACCATCTGTTTTTGTTTATTTTATAACAGAAAATTCATTGTACAAATTATATTCTTTGGAAATATGAAAAAAATATGAAATGAATAAAAATGAATAGAAAACACTAATTACTCCACAACTAACACACATTTGCTCAAAAATATATATAAAAAAGTTTTTAATTCTGTATGTTATGTATATGAAAAAAAAATGGAAGTGGATTTGTTCCTTGAGAATATAAAAAAAAGAGTCCTAAAAACAAATTTGGAAGTTGGTAGCCTAGAAGACACGTGTGCATTGCCACTGTCAACCCAAATCTGCTTTCTTCTCTACCATATCTCATTTGTCTTCTCAAACCATCTTAAGTTTAGTCAGAAATAGGTTTTGAAGCAAGAGAAGCAAGATAAATGGTCAAAACCCAAAAATCAAATTTAATGGGATTCCCCACACTTAAAGAATAGTTGCTGGTAGTACTTAGATCTAAGAATCTGGGGCTCAAATCTTTTTTTTTATTGGGGAAATCACAATGATTGCTTTTGGAATTGGTTTTTGGGCAATCTTAGATGAGATTCAAAGAGGAGACAATGGCTTCAGGTAGGTTTCTTACAGTTCTCTATTTTTCAGGTATATTTTCAGGAATTTCTTGCTTGTTCTCTATATTTTCAGCAAAATTTCACCATTATCTCGAAATCACGGAGAAAATATCGATATTTTCTCAGAACACCCAAAATTTCGTATATTCTCCATTGAGAAGATTTCACTTGAAATTCAAGATTGTGAATGCTGCTGAGGACATTGCGTAAACCATATTATAGCATGTAGCATGAATTATATGATATTTAGATCGTAAAATAAAGGGCAAAGTACATGCAGCTGTAGTTATTTTAATGAGTTAGTGTTTATTCTCGTCTCCTGTCATGTAATCTATAGGCTATTGGTGAAGATATTAAATACCAGTCTGGATTTGTATGGCTTACATATCCAAAACCAATTGTATCATTCTTGGGCCCTGCATTGGGTGGAACCTCATTCAGAATGATCCAGCTATATTGCTTATAATTTGAAGTTGTAAAGTACCTGGTACTCCTGGGCATTTTAATGAGAGCTATGTTTGCACTTTCTACAAGACATTGTTCTAGCTGCATCTTATGTAATGAAGCTGTTTAAAACACCAGTCTGGATTTCTATCACCCGCAGATCCAAACCAACTGCTTCATTCTGCTATCTTGTATTAGATGGAATCTCATTCTTGAAGATCTAAGGTCCCTAGTAATGGATTAGAAAAATAAAGATCTGGGAGTATTGGCTGCCCCAAAAACTGATATATCGTATTGGTATTTGGACTGTATCAGACAATTTCTTTTTGGATTAAAATTATGAAAAATATCTAAAAAAGGAAGAAAAAGAGTCGTACTAGAATATATAGTTATTGTGTTTTGCATAGACAGATGGTGTATCAGTCTATTTTTCGCAAGAATAGTTTTTGCTGTTTGTCGATTTGCCTTCTGTTAGCTAATAATGTTTACATCAATTTCCTTTTTGGATGTAAACAAATTGTGTAGGCTTTAAATATTTTACATGCTATGCACTAACCAATAAATAAAAGATTACTACTTAGATGGTTGAGTTCAATTGAAAATTCAGTTTGTCAAATCTGTAATCAAATATATCATAGGAGTAAATAATGTCTATATTTGTAACACTTCAAAAATGAAAAATACCATTATTGAATTTTTAAAATCTGAAAATTACAAAATTGTATAAAATATATAATATTCATTTTCAGAAATATTACAACATGAAAAATATCCTTTGAAATCATTGAACATGTATATGGATTGAAAAGGATTTTTTATTTAAATCTCTAATTTCTCAAATTCTTTTCCTCCAAAATTTAGATGGATATTTGAAAATCCCCCACGTACACTAAAAAAGCTTATTTCGATTTGTCTAAACCAGTGTTCTTAAAATCAATAATATCCTTTTAGCCTCTCAATGATATGATAAGTCCATGAAAAATGAGATTTGGTGAGTTTTCCATGAGATATTGATATTATTATCATTGATAATGTCAAGAATATGACCAAAATATCAATAAGATTGTGAGAAATTCATACAGTATTATTGATTCAGAAACCCAGGCTTGCCATTCAATAGTGTTTTGCTTCTCTGCCACTTGAAACCTAGTTTTTGCACTTTGAAACCTGCATTGCAATATTGAGAGGCTGGATTTGAAGGTTACTTTGCCAATTTGAAGGGGAAAAACCATCCCTTTTGAAGATCAAAATCTGGTTTTTGCGTTTGGATATCTGGCTATTGTGAAGGCAGAAAACTCAACTTAAATCCATCATTTACTTGTTTTTTGTTTCAGCACCAGTTGTTTACAACTATTAAGGTTTTATTCTAGTTGTTTATATTAACTTAAAGTAGATTTTTGAAGGATTTTGGGATTTTTTTGGAATTCAGGGAAGAACACCTGATATGGGGAAAATCGCTAAATTGTTTGATTTAAGCTACATGTGCCCTAATCAATATTTAAAATGCTACTGGGATGATAAATCTAGCAAAATATAGTGATTCGCACTTCAAAATTGTGATTTTTTTTTACAGATTCGAAAATTTTGGGCATTTTGGGGAAGAAATCTAAATCCATTTTTCCTTTCAAATATGATGGTTCTAGATGAAAAAAAATCCATACAATAAAATGGTTTGAGTGTGGATTTAGTTCCATATAATTTTCTGATTTTTTAAAACTAACTAATTTATTTCAAAGTTAATTAAAATAAATTGATAATTTAGGATGTGTTTAGTATTCAATATATACATTAGCATGCATGGTGTTTATTAACATACATTTAAAGAAATTTTTTTTATTTATAATCTGTCCTATTTATTTTGATTTTAGAGTAATAAATAAATAAATAAAAATTATTAAAAAATGAATTACTGATAAAAAATTATAAACTATGATTCTTGTTTTGAACTTTACGTGTCTTTAATTCTAAACTAATCATATTTTATATCTTCATGACTTGAAATATGAAATTTAACTGTCCACAGGCATGTTCTTTTTTCACTTTTTGTACTTGTTCTGTTTACATTTATCAATTTCTCTTATGTGTTTCTATTATTCATTAAATGTTAGCTTTCAATGCAATATTTTTTTCTAAATGTATATTTATATTTTCTTAATTTATCAGAAATTTCATTAAAATTTTCATAAATTTTCTTATTTTTCTAATTTCTTGTATTCTACTGATGAAGTTCCTGATAAAAACAAATCTCTGACAAATACCATAATATCTTTTTTCCAGGCCAGTGATAAATAGATATTTACTGATATTAAGAACACTAGTCCAACATGGTATTGAAAATACATGTAAAGGGGATGAGAATGGAGCTTGAAAGGAAAAAATGGGCTTTTTCTCCCCCAAAAATTCCTTACTGTCAAATTTCAGTTTAGGCTGTTACACTTCGTGGACCAATAGTCCGATATGGATACAATCTGATTGTATCTTGTCCAATTTTCAAAACCATGCTTTTATATTATTCAACTGGTTGGAATGGGGAAATATGTTATTTCCTTGATGGTTTTGAATGTGAATTGTTTGAATGGGTTGGAATAACATCTGAAGGAGTGCAAATCTGAGGCTTTGGTCTTGGACTGCAAGTTGGATTATTGGAATGCCACTCTCATGGGAATCTGATCCATTTCAGTGCAATCAACATGAGAATGAGGGGTTTTTGAGTGCATTTCCAAAAGTTATTTACCCTCTCCCATCCTCGCAAAATGACATATTCATGGGGATGCAATTCCCATACATCTGATTATAAGTTGCAAACACTTGGAGGGCAGGATCAATGGAACTGTACTCCACTTCACATCATTATTTCGACCTCATGAATCCATTTCATAGGATTTACTGTTTCATCAAGCATATGTCACTATAAAATCTTTTTGTATATAACCTGAACCATTTGATTTAGGTTGCATTGCAATCTACTCCAAGAGGACATTACAATCCAGTGGAAAGCACCACATGATTAATTGTGCATCTTGGACTTGTTTTTATATTTCATTTCTTCTTTCTTTGCAAAGGTGTATAAACCTCTGCAAACCGGCTGCATCATTACTATTCAATGTTGAACTGTATTGTCTTTGTTCATAACATCGTACACGTTACTAATGCTCCCAGAAAGGACTACAAAGAATTAATAGAAGACAGGCCTAACACCAGATCCAAAATAAATAAAAGGGCCAACCCAGTGAACAAAGTTTCTGCACATTGCAGGGTTTGGGAGGAGTGTCCATGTAAGCAGCCTTACCCTTTTTTTTGTTACAAAGAGGCTATTTTCTGTGACTTGAACCCCCCATCCACAGGTTGCAAAGGCAACAACTTCTACCGTTGAGCTAAGGCACGCCCTCTAGCTCCAAGATAAATACTCAAATAAATGCATAATTAAATAAAAAAAACCCTAAGGGGAGGGGGAGATGGCATGCTGGGTGGGGTAAAAATTCTCATATTGCATCCCTGTGAGGAGCTTCCCTCCAACAGTGCCCATATCTTGGGTCATAATTACTTGAAGACAACTACATCATGGGGCCAAGAACCACAAGGCTTAGACTGTTAGCAGGTACAATTCGCTGCATCGAAATGTTGGTGGTCCTAAGATCAAGAGACTGTAGATCTGCTCATCTCTAGTACCACTCAGGTTTTTTTATTTCATTCCGAGGTATTGCTTTTTCAATGCATTTTTCTTGACATGGGAAGCAATGTGACATGGATTTTCATGGCTGGAAATTTTAGTTGTCTTGGCTGTGATTGGGCCTGGCCTTTGTTGATCATGGCCCAAAGTTTGTACCAGGTGATCAGTGCTGATTAAATATTCTGGCTTTTTAATTTTCATTACACCCTTTGCGCTTATTTAAAACTTTGTACCATAGTTTCTATTTTTATTTTTTTATTTTTTTTCTTTCTCTACAGATTAAGTTCATTGCTTTGTTAGTGTGGAGGATAATATACTGGCAAAAAATTGTACAAATGGCATAGAAGTTTCAAATTAAACTGTCATAAGTTATTGTTTCCTGTTCAGATGATCATGGAACAAATGCTGAACATACTTTCAAAGAAAAGGAAAAAACAAAATATGAATTCTGTATCTGTTTGGATACAACTGGTCTGACAAGCGCCTTGTGGCTTGGATGAGGAAAGGCTTGGATAAGTTTTCCTCTACTGGGAATGGAACAGAGTGACTACCTTCCACCTGGCACAAGTCAGTTTTCAATGTAAAAATGAAAGTGTTAAACAATGTTCTTATTAAGGGTTAAGATATGCCAACTTTCAGCTACTAATAGATTATTATTGTTTCCAGGGTCTTGCTCTGTTTAAAGCGTGCACTAAGGATTGCAAATGCCGCTCAGCAGATGGCCAATGTAACGAGGGGTAGTGGTGGTTCTGTCATGCTATTTGTTGAAATTCTGAACAAGTAAACAGAATGAGAGCCAGTCATCTTTCCTTTATTGTTTACTGGTTGGCCTTTTACTTACCAAGTGGTGATTTCAGGTACCTATACTTTTTTGAGAAAGGAAATCCTCAGATTACAAGCTCAGTAATTCAGGGGCTAATTGAGTTGATCACAACAGAGATGCAAAGTGATAATACAACACCAGATCCATCTGCAGATGCTTTCTTTGCTAGCACTTTGCGCTATATTCAGTTCCAGAAGCAGAAAGGTGGTTCAATGGGTGAAAAATATGAGCCCATCAAGGTGTAGCATGCCTGAATTGAATGGGCCTCTTATAGTTCGATTAGCACAAGCACATCTACAGGATGAAGTTAAAGAGGAATGCTCCCAAGCTTTTTAATTTGATAACCTTAGTTAACTTCACCTGAGTATTGACAGGAGAAATTTGTAAATGATTGCTTGTGTAGCTCATGTTGCATGCATCCTTTCCATTCGCATGGTTTGATGGTGGTGGATGGTTGGAAGCATCTGAGTTGAGACACAAGTGCTGATTTGCTTTCTGGATTTCCAGCCATTTCCAAATTCAGCCATGCAGGAAGGGTGTTTATTTGGTTGCTTTAGGCTTCTTCAAGGAGACATACACAAGGGACATGCAACTCAGCCTTTTTCTCCTTTCCCCCCCATTTTTACCCTCTCATGGCAGTCTCCATCATGTTTATTGGGGTTCTGGATACTAGTCGAGGACTATTCATTAGGTCTTCTGATGCTCTGTCTTAGTAGTGTGAAGTTCATGTAATCATTCTGTTTCATACCGAGGATGTTGTAGATATAACATCGAGACTAAGCATTACGTGGCAATAATGTTATATTCAATAAGTATGGTTTTTTGCCCTTCTGATTGCAAACACGAAGAAAGTAAGGACTGAAAGAGAGGAGCAGCTAGCTGAACACTCACTATACTAGATCAGGTACACAAGCATTTTGCTTTAGTCGACCGTGTATCGTTAGAAAGCAGCACCAGAGGACGGGGATTCCTAAGGGGGGCCGGCGGTTGCAATTCCTTACTACCGATCGCTCTAGATTTTCCTTTTCATTTCGTGTTGCAATAAAAAGTCTCTCTATTATATGTATACGAGATTGTACGAAAATTCATGCTTCTGCTGGCATCTTACTGATGTGCATACACCTCAAGCCCTTTTATTTTAGTTACTGTTTCGTTGAAGCAATTTAGACTTACTGAGTAGTTTACCTGCATATATAAATTTGGATGGGCAACGTTTGGTGAGAAGCCCTTCTATGTGAAAAAGGGATTGAAAAGCACTCCCACGTATGAGTGTGCAGGGCAGGCAATCAGTGGTATCTGAATGTTTTTCTTGGGAACCTTTCACCCTTTTTGATAGCGTGGAGGATGCAGCCAGACTGATTTGGCTGTTTATGACCGACCATTTGTCTCTAGTTAGATGGCTGTCTGGTAAATGGTGGTTTGGTGCTGACGTTTAGGCTGCTGTTCTGTTCTATTCTGGGCGGGAATTTCAAAAGCACATTCCGAATGCATGGGTAGTTAGCTCAATCCCTGACACCTGACGGAGCAACGAATCGCGGAATCTCTGTATCTTGCACAATTTTTTCTCACCTTCATCACTAATGAGGACGTAGTATGAATGGGATGTGTTATGCTATTTGGTAACAAAATTCAGCTCCACAATGCCGAAATTTCTTGATATTTGAACTGAACTCTTTTGCATTAGTTCTGCATACTGTATATGTTTAATAAATCAATATTGAATGTAAAATATGATATACCATATCATCCTCTTCAAGCGACCGGCCATCAAGAGCCACACAATAGTCATAATAATCGATGTGGCACTGGCAATGGATGGCCATTAACAGGTAGGGTTACACATCCTCAAGTGTCACGTTTGCAATAAATTGGGTCTTTCTGCTCTGGTCAGTCACAGGAGGTTCAATTAGGCCTTTGAAGCAAACACCAAAACGTAAGTTCGTGCCACTTCTGTGCATAATTTTAGTAGGATCTCTGACTCAAGGATCAACTTACAGTGACTGTTAATCTTTCCCATCTTCAAATGCCTCCATACTGCAATTGGACTACTTGCCTATTGGTGATAGGTCCAATTTCTCCATTAATAGCATTTGTTCGTCCATTCTTTTGCCTAAAACTACTAGCCCTTTCTATGTCAATTTGTTCTTCATGTGTCATCTGTCTCTTACAAATGGACGCATATTTGGTAGAGCTTAAAATGAAAAGTGGGTTTGTCATAGTATATTATCAAGATCTAAAACATTTATTAATCATTTATTTTGAATTAAATTCATTATAAAAAAAATTTGTAGTCATTGGTTCTCTGCGCTAGCCAATATCATTAACATATGGGTATTATTTTCATAATAATATTATTTATATTGTTGATCAGATCCGTATTGTTAAAATTTATATTTAATAAATCATAATAATATAATATTAGCATTAGTGATATAAATTTAAAAATAGATATTTTAGCATTTTATTCTTACAGCTCACATAAAATACTTAGTATTCTTATTTTTTAATTCATGATATTGAATTTTTAATAGAATAAAATGAATGGTTTAGATATTAGAAATAGAACGTGGGGTCCATTTTATCGCTTAACTACTTTCTCAGTCTAAATTCGCTAGTTGACAACTTTCTTTCTTTCTTTTTTTTCTTTTTTTTTTTCAATTATCAAAACAACGGTATTCTACTTAAAGGACACTTAAAGATGGGGTTTACCATTCCTATATCTCTCTAGCAACTTTCACCGGTCTCCGTGTCCGTATCTTTCTGGAATTAATGTTTCAGTCATGCTGCTCTGCGTATAGTTCTGAGGTCTCTTCTATTTCTTTTAATAAATCTGTTGCTTTTTTATATGCACGTCCAGTCAATTAAGCAAAACTCGTCATTTACTACGTTCACAACGAGCAAGCGTTGCTCAATATCCTCTAGACATTGTATTTGTTGATACTTAGGGTCTAAAACCTATTATGTCTTATTTTGATTAATGTTATTACGTTCATTTTTGAATGATCACGCTAAGTTTTTTTCTTGGCTTTATCCAATGAAGCATTGGTCTGAAATTCTTAATATTTTTCAACTTTTCTAAAGCCTGTAGAAAATGTTTGCAATTGTAAAATCAAATTTTTACATTTAGATGGTGTTCATGAATTTCTCTTTCCATTGGATGTTGTCTCTCATGTTCACACATCTCAACCAATGTTACTAAATCAGGCCAGAGAATAAACTGGTCAGGTATCGGTTCATGGTTTAACTGGTTCTACCATCTAATTTAACTGGAACAACCAGTTAACTATATGTAAAAATAAATAAATAATATAAAGCCAGTTTAAAAAGTTAAACCGTAGATATCATTCGAAATGTATAGATCTGTCATGAAAAAACTGCATTACCTAATCCATTTTTATTTTATTGATAATAACAAAATTTAAAAAGCTGATTCTTCATATTAAACCGGACTAGACCGGGCTGGTCAAGTGACCAGGTCACGGTTGGACCATCAATTTTGGTTTTGACAACGTGATGGCAACAAAATGGAGATGCCAAGAAAAACTATCACCATGTTGTAGAGGTTCGTCATACTATTTCTGCGCATTCTAATGACTCCACGAATTTTTGGACATTGCTTTTGAATTGATAATTTATTTCATTAATTGCCCGACTACCTAGTCATTAAGTTTAGGTAACCATGAAAACTCTTCTTTCACTCACTGCTTTATTATTCTTTTCTGAAGTGTTTCGTTGGTGTTTATTATGTCTTGGTACATACAATACTCACAAACTTCAGTTTTGCTCCCTTTCATCTTTCTTGGCTATACATGTAATTTCCATGGCTGTAAATGTAATTTTCTATAATTAAATTGCGCCAGTGTGTGTGGTAAAGATCCAATAGAACATTTTCGTTTTAGGTTCTCCATTGATAATTGGATGAAATCAAATTCGACAATAAAATCTATAACCACAAAATTAATTCATTCGAGAGTGAACATATATGATTAAAATTTTTAGCCTTGCTTGTGTGAACCGTGAGCATGTAATCAAGCATCTATGTCCTTAAAAATCTCTTTCTCACATTAATGCATGATTATACAAGATTTTGTTACATTTTAAAATTTAGGTAGATTGATTATAATACTATCACTAAATTTATGGTTGAATTAATCCTATTTTAATAATTATCTTAAAATCTTTTAAATGATTTTGACAAATTGGGGAGATGAGGTCAAATTCAAATATTAATTGAAAATCGAGTGACCTATGTAGTAGGATCTTGAATTTCACTTATCAAATTACTCATCTAAATGTTAACCATTGATAATTATAAGTGAATTATCTATAATAACGATAGACTTATCATCCTAATAGATAAATCCATAAGGATCTCTTGTTTCATTAATAGTGGACAATTTTAATTCTTTCAAAATTAAATTAGATTATAAATTAAGAATTTTAATATACATATTATATGTAGATTGAAAGATTTCAATTGCATAGAATCCAAAAGAAAAAAAGGATCTTCAATCAAGTTTTTAGACAGTTATACAGTTATATTCAAAATAATATAAAGGTGTCATGCTATCTTATACATACATGATAGTAACAATTAATATAGATTACTAATTAAATTAAATTTTTTATAAAATATGAATTCCTCACAAGTGCACGAGTGTATAGCAGTATAGAGTGTCAAGTAAAGGTTGGTCCTACAGAGAATTATTCAAATTGATTCAATTAGATCTAATTAATAAAACTAACATAGTCCTAAAAAGATGCAATGGAGACTAAATAAATCTAAGTGTAAGGTGAAGTAATGGAGAACAGTAATGAAAAGTAATGTAGAAAAGATTCTCGGGTTGCAAAAGTCTAAGCATCTGATTTCACTATTCAATGATATCCTAGGTTGTCGAGATATTTGTGTCAATTCATTATTTTGGGTTCGTTTTCACTAATATATGATTATTACCATTAGGTGTGTGAGTTTAATTAAGTATTTTCACTTATTCCAATTACCTATGATGCGTAGCATAATGAGATGAAAACCCATTAAGACCAAAAAACTTTAATGAATCAACTAGATTGGTTTAGTACAAGGTGTGTACCATAACCATTTATCCATTCATTCAAGGGAGCTTATGGTTTAGCATATTGTGTGTACCTTAACCATGCTCAGATAATCAATCTAATTCATAAAATTGGAGATCAAGCAATTTAATAAATCAAATGATTGCAATAAGCACAATGAATGAAACAAGATAAAATTGAATTAATCAACCCACAATCCCTATTTAACAAAGAATATCAAGGAGGGCTACATCATCGCTTCATAAAAAGAAATTTAGTTCATCCTAAAAAGAAAAACAAAACTCATCAAAATACGCATGTTGTAGAACTTGGAATCCTTCTTTTGCTCTCTTATAGAAGTCTTCTCCAAATCTCTCTCCAACTATGTGTTGCTGTTTCGTCCACCAAAAGTCCTTTGTTTCTCTTGTAAACACCCTTTAAATAACCTAATTTAGGGTTCTCTTGCACCTCCATGAGAATTTCTCAAGTTAGTTTGTGCATAAAATATGTAATTGCTAAAAATATTATGTTTCCACACACAAAGTCTATTTATCAGGAGCATTTCTAGCATTTTCATCATAAAGTTCTCATATGATGTCCAAATTATATGATTATTAATTCATTGAAAATATAATTTAAGGATCTCTATCTTTCATGTTAAACGCTTTCACTGAATCATCCTTCATATGTGCCAAAAATTGCCTTAAAATAACACCTATTAACGCACATTGTGTTCAAAAAATCTCTTGATACAACTGTAGTATTTTGGCCATAATTTCCTCATAATAACTCTGAATCCCTTCTTAGGTATAACCATCCTACAAGAATCAACATACATATCAAAATATGTCTGGTTTGACTGACCGCAACATCAATCTAGAGAGATATATCTCACTTCTTTCATGCTGCTCATTCAAATATCTCTATCTAACTATCATCTCGTAAGATCAAGGCCTTAGATCATATCCAAGATAGTTTGTCAAACTACAACATCATCTAGGAAGATACCTCACATCCCTTACATGTTGTGCATCAAATCTCATGATTCGGAAATCATCACAATGTATCGATACCTCAGATCATATTCTGACCAATCAACATCACATCTAGGGAGTTAAATTACAACCCTTTTGACCCTTTCATTGGATTCAGAATGTCTAAAAATCTCAAAATCGAACGTCCAAATTAGAGATCAAATGGTCCCAAAATATCAAAAAATCAATTTGGCATTTCGTGGCATCGCCGAATCGGTGATCGGATGTCGATGTTGGTGTGCCCAGGCTACTGATGTTGGGTTGTCCACCCCCTGGGCTTGCCAATTGTTTAGGACCATCAAATGAGCTTGAGCTCACTAACATCTGCCATTGGACGCTATTGCCGTCGTTGCTCACTGCCTAGGCTCCTCACCTGGGCCTAGGATCTGGGCTTCATCTGAATATGGGCATGGAATTAGGCATGTTGTTCTTTGGGCTTGGCCAATTTGTTTAACCTTGCCTGCTGTGCTAGGCTTGGCTGGCAACTGGCCCAGACAACATTTTCAGGTAGCAACGCAGCCAGATATTCCAGCGTTCATAAAAATTAATGGATTCTTTTTATAAAATCTGATTTTTCATAATATTTTTTAAATTTTGAACTTTGGAAACTATCCCCTAAAATGATAACGAGAGGCACTAATCATCTTATAGGCCCATATGCAATCTATGGTCTTCAAATATCAAATTTGATGAAATTTTTATTTTCCACAAATCATCAATTTTAACTATCCAAATGTAATAATTTGTATCCTAAATTTCTACCTCAGGGTAAAATTGTTATTTAGAAAACATCCAATGATTCAGACCTTGAAAAACATATGCATAGCAACATTTTGACAGTGTCATGTAGTGTCATGCATTGCGTCCTGTCATATTATTATTATTATTATTATTTTAATAATAACATATACATATGATATTTCACAAAGCTAAGCCTTGGGATATATTTTACACAATGAGAGCTTCATTTCAAGAGGTACATGTGACATTAAAATCTTTCAAATACATAAAAATTTGACAATTTCTATTTTAAATGAGCAAGAATATTTCATCATTTAAATAGTCATATAACATCAAAATTCTACCAAAGTCTTAAGTCATATAAACATGCGAAAACTAAACAAGTTCAATAATTATGTTGATCAAAATAACATGCACATTAATAATTCTAAAAAAAATTTCATCACACTATAAGCTAATTTACAGATGTATCCATCCATCTAGCTCTTGCATCCATATCCGCTAAAACACAACATACTTTTATCTAATTGAAGATCTAATTTAGTAAAATTATCACATATGAAACATAGATGCATCTATGTACTTATCTAGCTGAAGATCCACAAAGGAAAATAGAAAAATCCTAATGATAGAATCTCCTCCTTCTCCTTCTCTTCTCTCTTTCTTTGCTATCTTTGCTAGTTCTCTTTCTCTCTTTTTGCCTCTATCTTTAACAAGTATAAGGAAGTGCTATTGTCCCAACTACCACCCACTGACATGCATTAACACCACGCATGCTAACTGCTTGCATCGAAAGCTGTTAAAGCTGCAAATATGGAAAAAAAAATTTCTATTCACATGGAAGCTCATTTACTATGGGTTATTACACTCATTCTCTTATTTCATCTATTAAAAATATATAACTTGGTAATAACTATGCCAAGGGACCTTGTCTTATACATGTTTGGTGAGACTATCCATAACAATAGTAAAGAAGTAAGGATTAAGAGTTGAGCTTTGATGTAAAACTATAGCAATTATGAATTTGATCATTTCTCTTTTTATAGTTATCACATTTGTTATAGCTTCATCACACATTGAAACAACCCTTTCGGGCGCTATCATCTTATATTCCAAATAAGGATTCCATAAAAAATCTGCCAGAGTCTCTCATGAAATATAAGTCATGAAATATAAGGGTTCTAAACCTGTACAATCATACACACATACACAATGTCTCCAATCATATATACATTACTATCACAAATAAAAATACTCACCCACAATCCATTCAGAACTACAAGTCGCATTGTAACGGCAATGATATAACTGGACATCACACGTATCATATACATTTGTTTAATGTATGGAAAATCAAACAATTAGATAGATGATGATGTGGAAGAACCGCTTCCAAATAAATCCACGTAACCAGAATATGATGGATGAAATCTTCATTTGTGCCATCCAAATTTTCCTTGTCAGCATCTCCAAAATAATGCCATGAGATTGCACTGACGGCAATGGAATACGTGGAATTATCACATCCCAGAAATTGCCGACGGGCCATTCATCTAAAGACAGCATCCTATGCTAAGAAGCATGCTGCATGACCAGATTTCAGTGGAGTTCAGAACTTCCCACACTGAGGCAGCTATGCGTTCAAACTCGCGTAGACATCCGATTCCACCACAGCGCATTCACATAAGCAAAGGAAAAGTTTCAACCCGTCTAATAGCCAAGCCACGACCAGTCTTGCCACTGAGTCGCGTAGCTAGAGGCGTCCGGGTCGCGCAAGCAGGCTGCTGGTCGTAAGATGCAATAGCAGAAGTCGAGTAAACGAAGGCAAATGAAGCATGTAATAACAGGCAGGAAAAGACGAAGTAGCGTGGTCAGCATCTTCTGATTACGCTACCAAAGTCACTCAGGCAAAACTTCTTTAGTTCCGCAACCTGGTAGCGTAGGCAGGAAGACCCGAGTTGAAAATGGCAAAGAGAGGCCCCATCTACTCGTATAGACAACAATGTCTCAATCCAAGAATGCCTTGGCAGTATGTCGAAAACGTAGAACGTTGCAGCCCATGGCACGTTTAATGGTGCAACAACGAAGAAATTGTCCATGTCAGACGTGCAGTCACACAAGACAATGACATCTCTAAAAAGAGGTCACACAGGCAGCACTCCACCCGCGTAGACAAGCTGCCCTCTCTGATTCCGCTACCAGGTAGCGTAGGCAGAATTATCAGCAAGGAGAACACTTTCTCTCCACGTTGAATGCTGTAAAGAGCCGCCCATGTCTGACGTGGCAGCAAGCTACGTTCAGAAGCAACAAACCACTCGCGTAGTCAGGAACGCTATGCTACCAAGTCGTGTAGACGAGGTTATTTCGAGGCAGAGGGCATGATGTCTCCACACAAGTAGCGTAAGCAGGGAGAAAATTGGGTGGGAGCACAGCAACAACTATTGCTCGGTTACGCTACTTGCATGCGTAGGCAATATCAAAATAAGGGAGCAGTGAAAAATTTCTTTAATGTTGCTTTAGAAAAGGAATTGTCCACGTCATGAAGGCAGAAGTGCGACGACCTATCCCAGGATGGCAATGCCACGCTGGCAGTATAGTAGGTTTTTCCAAGATCTACCACACTTGAATGAATCAATGCACCACCACAAGACACAAGCAGACAAATAGTGGAGGGAAAAAAATAAAAAATAAAATTTTTAATTCCATCTATTAAATTCCAACCACAATAAATCTTTAAAGCAAGTTTTAAATAAAATAGTATATCTCAATAACATCAGCTATAAAATAAAATGATTTAAGAATAATTTCTCTCGAGGAGTCTCCCATTTTAACCTTACTTTTCTTGGGATGTACCTTCTGTAAGAGGAAACAAAAGGAGTGAGTACAAACTAAGTAAGCAGAAAAATAATCTTAGTAAATGTGTTAACAAAAAATCTACACAAGTACTTTCTTGGGATGTACCTTCTGTAAGAGGAAACAAAAGGAGTGAGTACAAACTAAGTAAGCAGAAAAATAATCTTAGTAAATGTGTTAACCAAAAATCTATACAAGTACTACATCTTGTATTTTCTCTTATCAATTTAATCTTTTAACCTAATTTTTAACATCTATTGGGTATATAACTCTAGTAATCATTTGACCAACTTAGCGGACCACAACCTCCAATCTAGGGAGGTAAAATCTCACCATTGGTTATGATTCCATCAAACTTTATGATCTGGTCATAATTTCGAAAATCTTTCTTAAAAGAATCATCATCTCACTTATGAATCACAAGGATTACATGGAAATAAGCAGTTTATACATCTCATGACAAATCTAGTGGACCCATTCAATCATCTAAGGGATAAAATCTAAGCCCTTTAAATGTGTCTATATAAAATCTAAAGATCTAGTCATGTTTAGAAAATCTGATGCATTCATATAATCCAGGATGTTCAAAAATGTGAAAAACGACTATAAAATCATTAAAGTCTAACATCTATGAACCCCAAAACATCACATCTAATTCTGGCCGTCCATTTTAATTAGGGTTAGGGTTTCTAGAAAGGGGGTAGCCCTTTCTTCCTCACGCACGTCCAGAAGCCATGGCTGTTGGAACCCGTCTTTACCCTCTGCCACCCACCACCGCCTGTTGCCTTGCCATCGCCGCCCACTGTTTCTACTGCCGACGAAATGCACTGGCGCCAGCGCCTACTATCACCTATTGCTGTCCGGCTAGGTTGGATTGGGCACGCTGAAAGTGTGTGTTCCACCCTAATCTAGTCAGCTAGCCAAGCCTGGACGGCCTGGCTGCTTTCCCATCTAATCCTGCTTTTGATTTGGGCCCATTCTGATCAGAAAAATCTGATCTTTATCTCAAAAATCTAGCCATTCATCGACCGTGACCCAAATTAGCCCATTTGCATGATGGTTTCTACTTTGATCGGCAACAAGACTTTGGCTTTGGTTTAGGTCAATAGCTTTGGATTTATGATTAGAAGAATTAAATTTCTCTTCTTCCTCGATTAGTAGCAGCCATGGTTGATAGAAAAATAACCCATCTGGCTGGTCTGCACCCACCACCATTGCCATGGTCGACCGCTGTCAGTGCCAGTCATTGCCCGCTTGCCACCGTTAGCGCCAGTCATTGCCCGCTCGCTGTCATCAGCGTAGGTCGTCACCCGGTCGCTGCCGTCTGGCTAGGTCAGCGTGTCTAGCCTGGTCTGGTTGGTAGGCTATGGTCGATGACTTGACTCCATCTCTGAATTTCTATTGGCAATCTAAATAAAATCTAATTTTTCTTAAATCTTTCTCTAGTTGATTTAGCCAAAATCTAAACAGCAATAATATTATGAAAATATCATATTCTAACATGAAATAAGAATCCAACAAGTCAAATTATAAAAATCATGCTTTGAATAATATCTTAATGCATTTAATTCACTCTAATAAAATATATAAATCTAAGATTTGTTAATCTAATGCATGAATTTCATTTATCTAAATCCGGCATTCAAATCCCCATAAATCTAACATATTAATTCAAGAAAAATCTAATTAATATGCTCTCAAATAAATCTATGCATCAACTAAAAATTGCATGCATAATCTAATGCATCAAATTCATAAATCTAGTTGATGCATTCATTCTCTTTTGCATTAATTTTTATAAATCTAACTAATGCAAAAATAATAATTCTTATATACTAATTTTTGGAGAATGAAAATAGCAATCCCTTTTTCTTAATCAAAAATCTCCCCTTCTCTTTCTCCCTTTTTCTCTTTCTTTTTTTGTAGGGGCAAAAAGGTTTCTAGCCCCCCTTTTGAAAACCGAGTTGCTATTAAAAGAGGATTCCTCTTGTTATGTAAATCCCCAAAATTTCTCTATGTAACAAGTTTTCAACTTCTTGATAAGGGAGGATAAGGCTTATCCTTTTGTGGGTCCTACCTTTTCAAAAGTGAGACAAAAATTATAAAATTAGGCACTTTTTCACCACTCTAATTTCAAACCCTTAACCTCTTCTCTCTTTAGCTATGGTTCTAACTATTCGAGCTATATGGGTTGCTGAGATTTAAATAATCAATAAATCTTTTAAATCTCAAAATCTATGGTCAACCTGTCAATGGTCAAAATTTCTACTCTTGCCACATCAGCACAAAAGATAAATCTTGCATTAAAATTTAATATAGGTTATTACATTCTCACCCTTTTAAAACAAGTTTCATCTCAAATCTTAACCCTTATATGAAAAATAATTCTAGAAAGAGTTTCTGTATATCTTGTTTTGATTTTCAAGTGGCCTCAGTCTCACTATGGTTATTCCACTGAACCAGAACACGAATCATGTTTCCCTTCTTCTGAACTTCTCTTTCATTGAGAATCTGTAAGGGTTGTTCTTGATATGTTAGATCATTTTCTACGTGATACCGCTATGCATGTAGTACATGGGTCAGATCTAAAACATATTTCTTCAGCTAAGAGATATGAAATACATCATGTACTCTAGCTAATGATAGTGGTAATGTTAACCGGTAGGCCGTTCCACCAATTTTCTCTTGAATCTCAAAGGGTCCAATAAATCTAGGACTTCATTTTCCTTTGACCTCAAATCTTATAACACCATGCGTGGGTGAAATCTTCAAGAACACATGTTCTCCAATAGCAAACTGAAGATCTTTGTGTTTCCCATCTGCATATTTCTTCTGTCTATCTTGAGCTATCGCAAGACATTTTCTGATCACTCAAATCACTTCTGCAGCCTGTTGGATTATCTCATGCGCTAACAATCTTCGTTCGCCAACTTCATCCCAAAATATTGGTGTATGACATCTTTTCCCATATAGTGCTTCAAATGGGGACATTCTAATGCTTACTTGATAACTATTGTTATAAGCGAATTCTATCATCAGTAGGTGTTTATCCCACGTTCCTCCAAAATCTAGAGCACAATCCCTCAACATATCTTTCAATGTCTGAGTTGAACTTTTTATGCTGGGGTTACTACCTCCACTTTTAATTCTCTCATCTATCTAATCAACTTCCCTTTCTCTATAAGTAACCTTGCTACATTGGCATAGGATTTACAACTTAGGGCATCTGCCACTACATTGGCTCTACCAGGATGATACTGGATAGTGATGTCATAATCCTTCAACAATTCTAGTTATCTTCTCTCTCTCTCTCTCTCAAATTTAACTCATTTTGAGAAAAGATGTACTTTAAACTCTAATGATCAGTGAAGATCTCTAATTTTTCTCCGTACAAATAGTGTCTCCAAATTTTTAAGGCAAACACTACTACTGCAAGCTCTAGATCATGCATGGGATAATTCTGCTCATGTGCTTTCAGCTGGCGTGAAGCATATGCTATCACTCTACCATGCTGCATGAGTACACAACCTAACCTCTTCTAGAGGCATCACTATAAATGACATAGTCGCCTCTGTTGTCTGGCAAGGCTAAAATAGGGGTTATTGTCAACCGCCTCTTCAATTCTTGAAAACTTCTCTCACACTCATCTATCTATACAAATTTGACCTTCTTGTGTGTCAGCCTTGTTAAAGGCACTGCTATGGATGAGAAGTTCTTTACAAATCTTTTGTAGTACCCAGCCATTCCCAAGAAACTATGTACTTCTATTACTGTAGTTGGCCTTTCCCAATTGACCATAACCTCAATCTTTGTAGGGTCTACTGATACTCCGGCTCTATCAATTACATATCCTAAGAAGGCAATACTTTTTAGCCAAAGTTCACATTTCTTGACTTTGGCATATAGTTTGTTTTCTATGAGGATCTGGAGTATCTTTCTTAGATGAATAGCATGCTCTTCCTTACTCTTGGAATAAACCAAAATATTATCTATAAATACCACCACATATTTATTTAGGAATTAACGAAATACCTGATTCATTAAATCCATGAATACAGCTAGAGCATTTATCAACCCGAAGGGCATCACTAAAAATTCATAATGTCTATACCGAGTGCGAAAAAATGTCTTTGGTACATCACTCTCTCTAATTCTTAGTTGGTGATAACTGGATAATAAATCTATCTTCAAAAAGATAACCGATCCTTGCAATTGATCAAATAGATCATCTATGCATGGTAAAGGGTATTTATTCTTGATAGTGGCTTTGTTCAATTCTCTATAATCTATACAAAGCCTCATGCTTCTATCTTTCTTTTTCACAAAAAGAAAAGGAGCTCCCCAGGCCGACACGCTTGGGTGGATGTAACCCAGATCTAACAATTCTTGCAATTGTTCCTTCAATTCTCTTAGTTCTACTAGACCCATTCTATAAGGAGCTTTGGAGATTGGGCCTGTTCCAGGGACTAAGTTGATTGTGAACTCTATCTCCTTGTCTGGCGGTAATCATGACAATTCTTCTAAAAATACGTCAGGATATTCACATACAATCGATATATCTTCTAGAGCCAAGCTCTTTTTTTCTGTGGATAATATCGCTATCATAAATCCTTGGTTGCCTTTTCTTAGCATCTTAATTACATGCAATGTGGAAACCAAATATGAAATCTTTTTTTGATTTTCTTCAAAGACCACTTCTGTCTGGTGACTCGTTCTAATCTTGATCTTTCTTTCTATGAAATTTATGCTCTCCACCCATTTACCCATCCAATTCATCCCTAAAATCATGTCTAGGTCTTTCATTAGCATTACAATAAGATTACAGGGCATGCTCATCTTTTCTATTTCTACAGAACAGGATGGACATACCTGATCCATGATTAAACTATCACCCAAGGTGATACTATTAACATCTTATTATCTAGTTTGTCAGTCTTTAAATTATGTTCTCTATCAAACTTAGAAGCAATAAATGATCTATCTACCCTAGTGTTAAATAAAGTATAAGCAAATAAATTAGCAATACGAACAATGCCAATTATAGCTTGTTGGGGCTCTGGCCTGCTTTGGATTGATGGCAAAGACCATAGCTTTCATTCTCTTGCTACCTCTGTCCTGTAGGTCTCCCCACTAGACATCCTTTTTGATTCTATTGTGAATATTGGTCTCGCATCTCTCTCTTAGTCGGCAATCTCTAGTGACATGTCCACGTTGCTTGCATAAGTAGCATTTGAACCCAACAGTGTAGTCTCTGCTGTGGTGGTCTTTCTGTCTGCATTTAAAGCAGCCTTCTTTCTGGAAATTGCATTCTCCAGAATGATATCTCTAACATGTTTCACATTTCTTGACCTGCTGCTTGGAAGGATGCTGATTCTTACTCTTAAATGTCCCAGACCTCAAAGATGAACTTGGGTGTGATACCGCTTGTTTCTTGAAGGGTGGTCCTTCTCTATTGATCGGAGGCTATCGTTTCTTGATGACTCTGATGGTTTCTTCTAGCTCTTTTTTTGCTTCTAGAGCTCTCTCCATTGCCATCTAGAAAGTTTGACACCTTATTGATAGTACTTTGGATCCAATATCATAAGACAAGCCATCTTCAAACTTCCTTTTATGTGATTCATCACAGGCCAAGACTTCTGGCGCAAAATGCACAAAAGCAAAAAATTTTCTTTCATTGTCCACCACTGACATCTGTCCTTGCTTCAGATTTGTAATTTCTCAGGCTTTTTTTGCTTTGGCTATAGTTGGGAAGAATTTCTTTAAGAATGCTCTTTGAAATTTCTCCCGAGTGACAACCTCTCCCTTGCTTTCAAAAACTCTGCTCTCAAATTCCCACCATAAATTTGCGTCTCCCTCTAGTCGGAAGGTAGCAAATCTAACCTTCTAACTATCTATGCTATTCAAAAATGAGAACTTCTTGTTCATTGTTGTGAGCCACTTCTCGTTCGTGATTCCATCTCCTCCCTCAAAATTTGGAGGGTTTAGTTTATAAAAATCTGTCATGGCCCTTCTATCAGATTTGTCTTTATTGGCTGCAACCTTTGTTCTCATTCTTACTTCTACTAGTGGTACTATTTTTGTCGTCTGAATCTCTACTACATCATCATGTATATTCTGCTCTGCTTGTCTGTTGCCTCTCCTAGCTTGTCTTAGAGTAGTCTCTCTAGCTAGTGGATTCACAGTCATACCTAGATCTGTTGCTAAACCCACTGGCTCTTATGCAATTGCTTCTTTTTGCACCTCTCTTGATTTCTTTGGTACAACTCTAGTTGGTTGAGACGGTGAGACACTTGAAGCAGTTACTCCTAACTATTCTATAATGCTATCAAGCTTTCTATTCAATATCTCAAATTATTTCATGAAATCTTATCTCATAACTTCTAGGGAAACCTCTTGTTGGTTTACCCTCTCTGTCAATTTGGGAGCCTTTACTTTCTTTGCTTTAAAAGCAACTGGCTCGGCCACTGACTGGTTGGGTCGACTGGTTGCAGTTTCCTCTTATTGTGATTATGCTGAAGCCATATTATTTGATTTGTACAAAAGATGGAGTGTCTGTTAATGCTCTACACTCTCTCTTTGTACAAAAGAAAATTGACAATTATTAATAAAATCTGGTCCACTATCAACAACATATTCTGCATTATGCTTTCATGTTATTCAAGCATTGAATTCATTCTTTTCTCTAGTGTGGTTTTTGCTCTAATACCAACTGTGATGACCCACCCCAGGATGGTAATGCCACGCTAGCATTATGATGGGTTTTCCCAAGATCTACCACACTTGAATGAATAAATGCACCACGATAAGACACAAGTAGATAAATAGTGGAGGGAAAAAGAAATAAAATATAAAATTTTTAATTCCATCTATTACATTTCAACCATAATAAATCTTTAAAGCAAGTCTTAAATAAAATAGTATATCTCAATAACAACAACGATAAAATAAAATGATTGAAGCAAAATTTCTCTTGAGTAGTCTTGCATTTCAACCCTACTTTTCTTGGGATGTACCTTCTGTAAGAGGAAATAAAATGGGTGAGTAAAAACTAAGCAAAAAAATAATCTTAGTACACATGTTAACCAAAAATCTACACAAGTAGTACATCTTGTATTTCCTCTTATCATTTTAATCTTTTAACCTAATTTTTCTCTATCATCTATTGGGTATATAACTCTATTAATCATTTGACCAACTTGGCGGACCACAACCTCCAATCTAGGGAGGTAAAATCTCACAATTGGTTATAATTTTATCAAACTTTATGATTTGGTCATAATTTGGAAAATCTTTCTTAAAAGAATCATCATCTCACTCATGAATCACAAGGATTACATGGAAATAAGCAGTTTATACATCTCATGACAAATCTAGTGGACCAATTCAATCATCTAAGGGATAAAATATAAGCCCTTTAAATGTGTCCTCATAAAATCTAAAGATCTGGACATGTTTTAGAAAATTTGATTCATTTATCGACTCCAGAACATTTAAAAACATGGAAAACAATTATAAGATAATTAAAATCTAACATCTATGGACCCCAAAATATCACATCTAATTTTGGTCGTTCATTTTAATTAGGGTTAGGGTTTCTAGAAAGGGGGCAACCCTTTCTTCCTCATGCACATCCAGCAGCCATGGCTGCTAGAACCCATCTTTGCCCTCTGCCAAGAGCCATTGCCTACCGCCCCGGCATAACCGCCCGCCGTTTCTACTACTGATGACATGCGCCAGTGCCAGCGCCCGTCATCGCCTACTACTATCCGGTTGGGCTGGATTGGGCACGCAGAAAGTGTACATTTTGGCCTGATCTGGTCGGCTAGCCAAGGCCGGATGGCCTGGCTGCTTTCCCATCTAATTCGGATTTTGATTTGGGCCCATTATGATTAGAATAATCTGATCTTTATCTCAAAAATCTAGCCGTTCATCAATCGTGACCCAAATCAGCCCATCTGCATGATGGATTCGACTTTGATTGGCAACAAGACTTTGGCTTTGGTTTAGGTCAGTAGCTCTGGATTTCTGACTGGAAGAATCAGATTTCTCTTCTTCCTTGATCAGTAGTAACCATGGCTGCTAGAAAAAAAACCCATCTGGCTAGTCTGGCCCCACCGCCATTGCCACCGTCAACCGCTGTCAACGCCGGTTGTCACCCTCGCTTGCTGCCGTCAGCGTCGGTCATCGCCCGCTTACTGTCATCTAGCTAGGCTAGTGTGTCCAACCTAGTCTGGTTGGTAGGCTATGGTTGACGACCTGACTCCATCTCTGAATTTCTATTGGCAATCAAAATAAAATCTGATTTTTCTTAAATCTTTCTCTGGTTGATTCAACCAAAATCTAAACAACAATAATATTATGAAAATATCATATTCATATTCTAACATGAAATAAGAATCCAACAAATCAAATTATAAAAATCATGCTTTGAATAATATCTTAATGTATTTAATCCACTCTAATAAAATATAAAAATCTAAAATTTGTTAATCTAATGCATGAATTTCATTTATCTAAATCTGGCATTCAAATCCTCATAAATCTAACATATTAATTCAAGAAAAATCTAATTAATATGCTCTCAAATAAATCTATGCATCAACTAAAAATTGCATGCATAATCTAATGCATCAAATTCATAAATCTAGTTGATGCATTCATTCTCTTTTGCATTAATTTTTATAAATCTAACTAATGCAAAATTAATAATTTTACTTATCAATTTTTAGAGAATGAAAATAGCAATACCTTTTTCTTGATCGAAAATCTCTTCTTTTCTTTCTTTTTATTTTCTCTTTCTTTTTCTGTCGTAGCAAAAAGGTTTCTAGCCCCCCTTTTGAAAACCTAGTTGCTATTAAAAGAGGATTCCTCTTGTTACGTAAATCCCTAAAATTTCTCTACGTAACAAGTTTTCAACTTCTTGATAAGGGAGGATAAGGCTTATCCTTTTATGGGTCACACCTTTTCAAAAGTGAGACAAAAATAGTAAAATTAGGCAATTTTTCACCACTCTAATTTCGAACCCTTGACCTATTCTCTCTTTAACTATGGTTCCAGCCAGTCGAGTTACATGGGTTACTGAGATTTAAATAATTAATAAATCTTTTAAATCTTAAAATCTATGGTCAACCTGTCAATGGTCAAAATTTCTACCCTTGCCACATAAGTATAAAAGACAAATCTTGTGTTAAAATTTAATATGAGTTATTACAAGAAGTGCTGACAATGTTCAGAAGAAAACATGAAGCCGCGTATCCAAAGTAGAAAGCCTGACCTCCACTATTGAGTTGTGTAGACAAAGCAGCCTGTTGTCATTAATGTAGGTAATGGCGGAATGCTGTTGGCTCGTGCAAGGAGAGACATATTTCAAGTCGCGTAGGTGAAGTGCAACGACAAGGGGTTGCGTAGTCAAGTTGTGATGTTGAAAGAAATTTCAAATTAAATAATATCCATGGCATTTCAAGTTGCTGAAAATCCCACCCAAGTGGCACCAACAGGAATTTAATTTGGAAGTAAGTTATGCATTCCAGAAACCAGAATACTTAGTGGACGGTCTAAAAATTAAATCATGTAGTCTAGAATTATTTAAAGCTCAATATGTATTTCAGGTTACATCAAGTGGGCAGTTCCAAAAATTCAAATTGAAATGATGGGTCCCACAATCTAATAGGACTAAGTACTCTCAAGTGAAGCTGGAATTAAATGAAATTTCAAGACAATAATTATTAAATGGGCAATTTGGTGATTTTTACTGAATTATTATATGTTTTAGTAAAATGATATTTTTAATTATATTTTTTTGCAAAATGCATTTCAAAAACACTAGAAATGAATTTGAAGTATTTTGCAAAATTTCTGCTCAAGGCAAGATTGGCCTTTGACTCTACTACTAACTAGCAGAGACAAAGGCAAGATTTCAGCTCAAGGTAAGATTGTTCTTTGACTCTGTTACTTACTAGCGGAGGCAAAGGAAAATTCACTCCAAGACTTTGCTACTAAGTAGCAGAGGGAAAGGCAAAATCAAGGCAAAAAAATTACAATCCACTACCAAGTAACGGAGGCAAAGGCAAAATCAAGGTAAAAAAATTGCACTTCATTATGAGGTAGCGGAGTTGGAAATTTTACACTTCACTAACAAGTAGCGAGGGTGGGAATTTTACAAACCACTACCAAGTAGCGAAGTTAGGCCTTCCAAGACTATAAATTCCCCCCTCCTCTCTTAAGATATAGAATTCTCTGGATTGGAACTTTGAGGACTCTTCAAAGGCAGGTGCCTCCCCTGATGCCAACGGCTTTTAACCAACTGGATATTTCTTTTAGTGCTTGAGGGCACTCTATCATGGCCCCACCAAGGTACACATGTGGGTCCCACCCATGTTGTGGTAATGGTAGGTCCCACATGATCATGGACAACGAGATGTTGCCAAATTGGACAGTTAGAACATACTTAAATTGGCTAAACATTTATTAAACCTTGTAAATGGCAAAGCTGCCTTGAAAATGCTCCATAAATCAGAAAAATGATGACATGTTCCTTATACATCTTTTTAAACTAATTAGGGATTGTCATTAGCACTAATCACTATTATTAGTGCTAATTAGGATTAGAACTTAATTAACTCAAAGTGTAATTAGGCTTAATTCATGCAACCTAACTCTACAATCTCTCATAGGTTAATGGCAGAGATTGCCCTCTTTTGATTTTTCACAAAATATTAGAAAACACTACTCATTCAGTTACTCGATAGCCTAAGTCTAGGACCGAGTTACTAAGTCATAACTCACTGAGTCAAATCTTAGAAAATACTACTCATCCAATCACTCAAATGCCTAATTCTACCTAGTCATTGAGTCATAATTCACTAAGTCAAACCTTAGTAAACAACATTTCAAAACAACTAAGCCTGGTCAACCTAGCCTACTCTTTCTAAGCTTCTAATGGGCAATGTGAGAAAGCTAACCCAAAACCCAATCAACCTAGCCCATTCTTCTTAAGCTTCTCGTGGGCAATGTGAGAAACCTGACCCAAAACTCAGTTAACCTGGTCCCACTTTTTCTAAGCTTCTCATGGGCAATTGAGAGAGCCGAGCTAACCCCAATCATCTTGGTTCCACTTTTTTTAAGCTTCTCATGGGCAATTGAGAAAGTCGATCTAAACCTAGTCATCCTGGTCCCATTCTTCCTAAGCTTCTCATGGGCGATTGAGAGAGCTAAGTTAAACCCAGTCATCTTGGTTCCACTCTTTCTAAGCTTCTCATTGGCAATTGAGAGAGCTGAGCTAAACCCAGCCATCCTAGTCCCACTCTTTTTAAGCTTGTCATGGGTAATTGAAAGAGTCAAGCTAAACCTAGTCAACCTAGCCCACTCTTTCTAAGCTTCTCATGGGCAATGTGAGAAAGTTAAGCTAAACCTAGGTTACATATTTTCTTCTAGTCTCTTTTAGGTCTAAATATAATAGAGATCACCCAGTCCTAAGTCCTTCTGGGATATGCAAATTGGGTCACGGACCACCTGTTTGCTTCTGGTCGCTTTCAGGTCTAAACATAATAGAGATCACCTGATCTTGAGTCTTTTCGGGATATACCAATTGAGTTACAAACCATCTACTATTTCTATAGTTTCTTATAGTTTAAATAATAGAAATGACCCAGTCTTGATTCCATCAAAGATAAACCAATTGGATCAAAATACCCATTCTTTAGGTTAACCTAAAGTCTAGCGACCCAGTCTTGAGCTGTGTCATCCTCTCTGCCTATTGGCTTGAGGCAATCTACTAAATTTTATGCCATCACAATATGCTTAGTGATCTTAAAGACAACACACATTTATTTGAGAGATTTGTTTTATTTTTAGATCTTTAAATGCATTATACTTTTTCTTTTAGTAAAGGGTTTTCTTCCATTTTAGAGATGTAATTAGGACAGCCTACGGTATGGAATGTGAATATACAATTTTCTAATGGATATACATTAAGTGTAACTAATTGAGGACATCAAATAAAAAATAGAAATTATTTGTTTTATGCATTCCATCAATGAAAATTCTTTATGTGTTTCATTCTTTGTGTTCCTCTTTTTTGTACTTGTTACATAAATGGTAAACTCGATGTGAATCACCCCATCCTTCATTTTTAAGAAAAAGTAGTGCCAATGCATTTTAGGGACCTTATTTTTCAGGAAATTGACTAAGCTCTTCTTTTAATTTTTGTAGATCTTTAGCAATTTCCACATTCTCTCTCTCTCTCTCTCTCTCTCTCTCTCTTTCTCTCTTTTCCTAAGTTCAAATCCAATGGCATCATCGCTCGCATTTGGATTCTTGCCTGGTGGTAGTTTTGCTGTCAACACCCCTTAAAACTTTGACAAGAGTCGTCCCTCACTCCTTTATTATGATGCCAATCAGTCAAACACTAGTGATCTATAAGAGGGAGATGACTTCAATTCCTCCTCAACCAAAGGCTGCTCTAGTAGCTCCCAAGAGTGCCCCAATAGCATCGAAGGTAGCTTCCATCATCTCAACTTCCACCAATAGCAAGGTTGGGAAGAAGCACAAGAAGAACAAGTGGTAGAGGAAAAAATGTTGTTTCTCCTCATGCTCCTCAAATCAGTGGAGACGAACCTATCTTCAACACTATTTTAGACTCCTTCAGAAATCGGAGCAGTCGGGTTTTTGCCCCCATAAAGCAGGGGAAGGTTGCAGCTCTTAGCTCCCCTGAGGCAGTAAAGGGGATCCCAAAGCTCGCTAGCAACTTTTGGAGGGATTCATTGAGAAAGGCTCCTAAGGGTTATCCTTAGCTTGCCAGAAGAGCTGGGAGGAGGTTGACAAAGAAAAACAAGTTCAAGAGGAGGTCAAGTCGCAGGTTGATCATTAGAGATAAGAAATAAGGATGGAAGCTAACATCTAGAAGACATGTTGCAACAATTAGGAAACCATCTCCATCCCAATATGAATACTTGGGAAATAATATATTAGTTGTTTTGGAAAGTCTCTCTTGCTCTCAAAAAGGGAGATTGATAGAATAGTTACCCCTTCAAATGTTGAGAAAGGCATTAAAAGTGGAAAAGAGAGAAAGAAGGGCTCACTCTAGTAACCCAAAGAAAAGAGAACACGAGAAGAGGGGGATGTAATCTGTCAGTGTATGCACAACTTCAACTGATGGAAACACATCTATAATACCAACAAGCCCACCTCGCTTAAGGATGGTAACGAGGCCAATGGCAAGATCCATGGTGCCTCCTCAAGTGTTCCATTCTTTGTTAGAGGATGTTGGGAGAGAATATCATGTGTCTACATTTCTGCACTAATTGATGCATAACCACCAAACTTTTCCTATAGTTACATCATATATGATGGGGGAAAATGCAATTGCTACATCTATAGAAGAGATGATGAGACGATTGGAGATGCTAGAAGCAAAAAATCAACATGTATTAGAGTTACATGCACAACAAAATACTGGCTAGACTTCCAACCCTGGCCAGCCTTCCAATGCTTGTATCCTCTTAATGTTCCATTCATAGGAATGACCACACCAGTTCGACTATTCATCTTTAATCCGCTAAGAGGGGATCCCATAGGAGAAAAAGGCTCACTCCTTGCTTCCCCAGTTGCCTCGCCTCGGCAACCACCTCATATCAATGTCCGTGTACAACAATTTGGTGTGAATGTTCAACCATAATAGTTTGGTGCAAATGTGCACGCATAACTATATCAAATGAATCTAGATCCGATGGCACACTTCAATGAGATGATGAATGACTGGAAGGCTCAATAGCAAATAAACTTGCCTTCTCAAGTGCCAAACATATATCACCAGCCTTATCGTCTGGAGATCGAGAATAGCCATTCCTGCCATGCCTCTAGATGATAGATTTCCACACATATGATGGGATGGATGATCCTCAACACCATCTTACCCTCTTCAATCTTAAGATGGGAAACTACATTATCTACCACAATCTTTGCTTAAGATTGTTTAGCTCATCACTCAAAGGACCTGCATTCCAATGGTATTTGATGCTACCAGTGTTTGCTACAAATTTAACCGCAAGTGTACGACATCAAGTTTTATAGTTTAGTGATGAGTGAGTGTCGTATCCACAAGGACTGTGTATTTGAACCTTTCACTAGCTATTGTTATAGATAATTTTAACTTTATTTGGATGATTAGAGATAAATAATTCTTAACTAACAACTAACAGAATAACTTTGAGTAGAATAGATCAATATATGGAAATCCTAGAGGATTAATTTCATTTATATTTCATTCATGAAAAATTCAACTCAATTTTGATTTAGTAATGCATAAGTTTATAAACTAAGAATCCCAATTCATTTAACCTCCTCTCCCAAGTGATAGGTTAAATATCTATTTTCAAAATCCTGATTTTTATATCCTATAAAAATTTGAATAATAAGAATGCATTAATATCTATGGTTTTCTGCTGAAGATTTCATAGAACGTAGAAGATTTTCTGAGTCATCTATAGTTTTATTTTGTGATATTTAGATCCTATTTAGGGTTACCTCTTCCAAGTGTCAAACCGTAATTACATAATCATTCAATGGGTAGCCAATCAATTGAAAGTATTACACACTAAACATCACAAACAAAACTAATTGCATTGTTAAACAAGAAAGTCATTGATTACATCATGAACTCCATTTAAAATCCATCTCTCCTCTAAAAAGAGAGATTAGCCACTCATGATGTAAAACAAATTCAGCAAATAGGATTCAAACAGCATTGTAGTTCCAATTCCAAGATAAAAACCACAAGTACTAGGAAAGAAAATAATTAAAACTGAAATAAACCAATGTCTTCCCCCTTGTCAGCTTGTTCTTCACTCCCTGGTAATGATCTTAGACCTCTTGATCTCCAAGTTGATCTTCTCTCCTTCAAGCTTCTTAAAAAACTTTTTAAAACTCCTAAAGACCTTAGCCCCAAAGTGCTCTCCAAAACCCTAACAAACGCTGCCCCAAAACTCGCTAAAGACCTTAGCCCCAAAGTGCTCTCCTCCCGGGATATGCCAATTGGGTCGCAAACACCTACTGCCTCTATGGTTTCTTGCAGTCTAAACAATAGAAGTCA
>JAYJMB010046066.1:0-28802 GCA_036873735.1 Pouteria campechiana
TATTAGAAAAATTCTTTTTATCAAAGTAAGAGTTATACATTTTCTTCTTGTCTCCTTGCTTTTTGTCTGGTTCTGGGAAGTCAAACTTCATATGCCCAGGCTTGTTGTAGTTGTAACAGATTGGAATTTCCTTTTTCTTGTCTTTGCTTTTGAAGTTTTTGGAGTTATTTCCAAATCTTTTCTTTTTGAACATATTTCTGAATTTTCTTGTTATCATTCCCATATCCTCATCATCTTCAGAGGTTGAAGCATCTTCTGAAGATTCTTCATTTTCTGATTCTGCTTATAAGGCTATTATTTTCTTACCTTTGACTTCATCTGGTACTTTTTGCTTCATTAGTACTTCATGAGTCATGAGTGATCTTATGAGTTCTTCTATTGTTACCTTTATTAGATCTTTTACTTCTCAAATAGTAGTCACTTTAGGCATCCAACGCTGATACTTGTGAAAACTCAGATGCTTGTCTGAATATTTTTGAGCCATATCACGTCAGTTTTTGAAGCTTCAACCATCTTCTCCGATGTTCGTTAAGACGTGTCCAAAGCAATGTAATTTTCTCTGAAGCACATAAGAAGGACTCCAAAGATGGTTTATTGGCTTTCAAGGATGTCTTCAACACTTCAGATTCTATTTTTCTTGAATTAAGTATATGAGAAATTTTATATACTTAATTTTGTAAAGAACATTTTCTTTATGTCTTCCTTTTGTCATCATAAAGGTTATTTTCAAATTGAGTATGAGTTTATCTTTCTGCAATATTCTTGAGAGTAAAATGTTAGTACCTTAATGTTTCACTCATACTTTTGCTGATCATCAAAACATACTTGGTTAAGGATGTTCGTCATCAAAATCAAGTTATATAACATGGTTTAACATGGTTTGACTCGAACCAAATTACAATGTGGTTTGGTTCAGATTATAACCAATCCAAACCAAATAACCCGAAACCCAAACCAAATTAACAACCTGAATAACTTGATTAATAAACTTAAAGGTCTAAACCTAATACCCAGGCAATCTATAAAATAATAACAAT
The DNA here is from genome assembly GCA_036873735.1 of Pouteria campechiana. Taxonomy (NCBI): domain Eukaryota; kingdom Viridiplantae; phylum Streptophyta; class Magnoliopsida; order Ericales; family Sapotaceae; genus Pouteria; species Pouteria campechiana. The sequence goes on from JAYJMB010046066.1 coordinate 1,038, forward strand.
ATATATATGAGTGTTATGTCACCTTATATATAATTTTAAAGATTATATTGTATTTACTATTATAGAATTTTAAAAATAATAAATTTTTAATTTAAGAATAATATATAATAATAAAATAATAAGCCTATTTTTTGAAGTACTTTAAGAAAAAAATAAAAAATAAAAAAAACATCTAGTAAATTTCTTAGTTAACACATGAAAGAAAAATGAAAAAATAATTCTACCATCTAAGTACATAAAAATATCAATTAAAATTGTCCCACTTTTCACATTAAATAGCATTTTGGGATTATTTATAAATTAAATCTTTTAAATAATTAAGAAGTAAATAATATATAATATAACATTATAAAAAATTTCATAAGTATTTTTAGAGGGTTTAATAGAGAATAATATATAATAATTAATAAATTTATTAGCTAACTTATAAAAAATGAAAGAATTTTCAACTATCAAATGTGTTGCATTTCATATTAAAATATTATATGATTAAAAATATTATATTTCATAGTAAATTTAAATGTGTGAAACTAACAATTAAATGTGTCATATTTCTACACTGAATGACACAATATATGATAATTTTTATATTTATTATTTTTAAATTATCATTGAATGCTTGTAAAAGGGTTCCAATTAAGTGGAGTTAATTCAGCACAAGTGAATTCGTGAAACCTTTTAATTTTTGGCTTACCATTATGATTAAATTAAAATTTAATCTAATTATTTTATTCATCCTAGGTTTGATTATGATAAAAAAATCATTTTAATCAAAGCCTAGTATGAAATAGACCTTTTTAGTGACTATAAAATCATGTGTAAAATATAAAAAAATACTTAAAATCATTTACACAAGTATTAGAGTATTATAATAATTTATATAATCATTCATCCATATAAGAACAATACTTTAGGAGTTATAGACATTTAAATAAAGACTTTAAAATTTATATCAGAATTAAACAATTTTAATACATTGATATTAGCTTTTAAATGATAGTAACCCTTCCAAATCTTTGATTTAAATGAAATTTAGTTTCTAAATTAAATAAATTATTTTAAATGAAATCAAAGAATTGGATCTTGATTTAATTATAATGTTGAGCCAAAATAGAAGGCTTTACAAATTCACTTTTATTGAACCAGTCCACTAAACATATACTTGTTATAAAAATATGTTAATTACATATATGAGAATTCATTTCAATGGAACTAATTCTATTTAAGTAAATCATGGAATCTCTTGATTTAAATCTACTATGATTATTAAATTAAAATCTAATTTGAACATTTTGTTAAAATAATTTATTCTCCAAGAATTCAGGTTTTATCTAAATTAAAGATTTACATACATTGTTATCATTTATGGTTTAATGCCAATGTATAACTCATATAAGACTTTGTTTAAAATGATTTTCAATATTGTATGTACAAATTATGTTAGATAGTTGAATTGAATTTTAATTTACTTATTATATTGGCTGTGAATCAAAAGGTTACTTGAATCCAATTCAATGGGAAAGTTTAATAGAAAATAAGTATGACATAGCCTAGGATGAAAATTTAATATGTATAAATAACTTAATAAAATAAACTTTAAATTTATTAGCAACCCATAAATTTTGGTTGAAAATATAGTCTATATTTCTTAGAACCTCAAACGGAGTCATGATATAAAAATATCTTAAAAGTTTATTAGTTTATTTACATGATGATAGTATAAATCTAAAGTGGTCATAATAAATTCAAATGTTTCTTAAGTAAGCATGAAATAAAATATTCAAAATATATTAACCTATAGATAAATAAAATAAAATAATAAAATGGTGATGTATATATTTTTCAAGCTAGTAATAATAAAAGTATAGAAAAAATGACATATCTATATAAAATAATAGAAATCAAAATTTTAAATCATTTAGTCATGAACTAATTATTCAGTAATAATATATTAATTAAAATAAAAGTAATAAAAAATGATGTATATTATTTAGTTTGTTGTTTTTAAAAATTCAAAATTTATTAAGTAATGAGGTTTGTTGCGTCTGTTTAACTTTCAAAAATACAATGCTCAAAACCAAAATTTTCATTCACATCGGAACTCGAAAGTTTAAAAAACTGACAGCTAGCAACTTTATCCTTTTTATGAATGCAAAAGTAAATCAAGACGCCTTTACCTTTTCTCTAGCTAAGAGCAAATCCAGGGAAGATCTTCTTCAAAGTAATAACAAATCAAAAGTGAATCTTTTTCTGTTGCAATATTCGGTAAGTTACATTTATATTATTTTTCTTTAGCAAATATCTTTTCCTATTTTTTCTCATCTAAGATTTGACATGAGGGTTTGGCAAGAAAAAAAATCCATGTCACTATTTTTCTTGCTTATGAATATTAATATTTGAAATATTTTTATTTTAAAAATATTTGTTGGGAATTATTTTGATAGAAGGAGAAGATATTATGGAAGTGAACAAAATTGGCACTACATCATTGGCCTCTAAACCTTGTGTTAATAAAAGGAAAAAGAAATATAAATGTTATTTAGAAGTATTGATGCATTTTACTAAAGATAAACCAAAAAGAGGTGGTCCAGCAGTGACATATAAATACAATTATTGTAAGAAGGAATTTTCATATATCAGTACTATGGGTATCGGTACCCTCAAAAAATATTTGAAAAAATATGTTTATTTTTCGTTGAAGTGATGATAAAAAGCAACAATTGTTGATATTTTCCAAAGCTAAGAATCAAGGTAATGATAATTGTGTTGTCTTTAATTGGAAATTCGATCAAGAAAGATGTTGAAAATCAATTGCTTGCATGATCATTATTGACGAAATGCCATTTAAAATAGTTGAACATGAGGGTTTTTAAGACTTTTGTGAGGACGTGCAGTTATTATTTAATATGGTTTCAAGTATAGTTGTTGCTAAAGATTGTGCTGAAATTTATAAAGAAGAAAAAGAAAAAGTTGAAAAAATATTTGAGTAAGTTCAAAGTGTCTGCTTAATTACTGATTTGTGGACTTCTATACAAAACAATGGGTACATGTGTCTTACTGTTCATTTTATTGATAAGAATTGGAAGTTAAATAAAAAGATTATCAACTTTTACATGCTTCTGTCATCACATACTAGCGAAGTTATAACTCAAGCAATTGATCAATTTGTGATAGACTGGGGATTGACACATATTTGTACTGTAACCATAAAATATTAGTGCCTAACGCTAGTGCCAATGATGTTGCTTTGTGTAGCTTAAGAAGGAGGTTGGGAAAAAAGAATAATTTGTTATTGAATGGTGAATATTTGCATATCCGATGTATTACACATATCTTGAATTTAATCATGAGAGATGGAATTATGAGGTAAAAGAATCAGCGGCTTGAATTCAAAATATTATAAGATACATAAAAACGTCTCCTGGTAGGCAATAAATTTTTGAAAGATGCATAGCCAATACAAATATTACATGCAACAACTCCTTGTATATGGATGTGTCTACTAGATGGAATTCTAGTTATTTTATGTTGGATAGCATCATCAAATTTCAAGTAGCAATTGATTAATTAGAGGATGAAGATCCCAATTTCATTAAAGAAAGTACTCCAACTGTAAGTGATTGGGAGAATGCAAAAGTTTTGTGTAAGTTCTTGAAAAACTTCTATGAATTTACCAACCAATCATTTGGATCTTTATATGTTACTTCTAACATGTACTTGGTGAATATTTACAAGATTGAAAGGCCTTTATTTAGTGGCTCCAAGTCAACAAATTCTTCTTTAAGAAATATGTCTTTAAGAATGAAGGAAAAGTTTGATAAATATTGAGGGAGTTTTGATAAAATGAACATGCCTTTGGTCATTGCAATTGTTCTAGACCCATGAAGAAAGTTTGTGTATCTTAAATTTGCTCTTTCAAAAATGTATAAAAATTTACAACGGGTGAAATAATTCAAAGTATCAGAAATGCCTTGGTTGAGCTTTTCAAGTGTTATGAAACTTATTATTCTTTGAATAATGTGGAGACTGTTGAAGGTATAAATCTTTCTATGAATGATATTGAATGCACTAATGAGGATGAGTATTGGAAATTTGTACAAGATAAGCAACAAGGAGAAGTGAAGCAATAGTTAGATAAATATTTGGAAGAAAGTGTGGTTATTGACAGTCAACATTTTGATATTTTGGTATGGTGGTCTATGGCCAAATATAGAATATTATCCTATATGGCATGAGACATTTTGGCCATACTAGTTTCTACTATGACATTAGAGTCGGTTTTTAGTACAAGTAGTCGTATTTTTGACCAATTCCGAAGTTCTTTGAACCCAAGACTGGTAGAGAGCTTGATTTGTGCACAAGATTGGTTAAAAATATCACCAATGCCAAGTGGAACTGAGGAAAATACTAAAAAGCTTGAAGATAATGAATAAGGTAAATTTTTTATTTGTTTGGTATGTTAATATCTATAATGCAATTGATTTATTATATTAAACTATTTCTATTAATTCTTCTATAGGTACTATTCATAATGTTGAAGGATCTAATATAACACATACAACTTGCTTGTGATGTTGATATTTTGAGGTAATTAAATAAATATAAAGTTAACTTCATCTAAATTTATTTTTGTATTATTATATACTAAGTTTACTGACTATAAATTTATACATTATTTGCAGGAAGAAGATCCATTGAATGGAGAAAATTGAAATTGATTTAGCATTTTATAACTTTTATATTGTCTTTAATAATTTTAAGAGATTTTATATTTTTAATTGGCATGCAATAACTTAGACTCATATTGTCTTCAATTTTACTTTAAATTAGGCTTTTGGATGATTTTATATGGACAATTAAAGTTTGCTAGATTAATTTTTTCATGTTTTAGTTATCATACAAAGATTTAAGGTTATATGATTATCAAAAATCCTTTTCGTTAAGATTTCTTTAATATAGTGATTTTATATTTTTGTTTTACTATTTTTCTAGATTAAGAATTTCTTCTTAGCAATTAGAAACATTTAAAAGTTCATCATAATGCCTATGTTGGTTCAATAATAGTTGTCATCTTATAATCATTAAATGCAGATTAACCAATAAATGAGCATTTATAAAAAATGTATCAAGTAATTTCTACATTTATAATAATTTATTGATATGTTTTTGTTGGTTACTTATTTCATGCTTCTTAATTATTTATTTACATGATAAATGAAATAATAAAAATATAATAACATTTATTTCTCTGAATAGTATAGTGAATGTATGAAAGTTGTTTACCAAATTTTCAACCCAAAATATTAATCTGAATTATTAATCCATTTTCAACCCAATTTTAATTTGGATTTTATGAAATTGGTTTTGTTTGGGTATAGATATTTTAAAATGGGTTTTGGTTTGGTTTGGGTAAGAATTTTCAATTTGGATTTGGTTTGGATTTACTCTAACCCGATCCAAATCGACCCGAGTTGCACCCCTAGTGAGAGGTAGACTATTATTTTTGAGAGAAAAGGTTTAATTACTTCCCTACATAGTAAATTATTCTTTTTTCTGGTAGAGTGACTTGCAAGGCCAAACCGATTTAATTACTATGTGTTCTTTGTATGATTGATTTTATCCTTGTGTATATTCTCAGATATTCTTAACACTTTATGAACCAAATTGGCAGGTCTGGAAAGCAAAATGGGTCTTCTTGTCACTTCCATGTCTAAATTTTCAATTTATTCCATGGACTACTGGCCAATAACGTGAAAATGGGTTCCATTCCAAACAAGGAAAATAAGTGTTCTTATGTAAGACATCGGTGTCTATTTTGGGACTTGTAATAATCCAGTTTAAATCCCTCTCATGTGAGGCGTGTGGAAGGGGAAATAGCATGGAGACAAGGAGACAACTGCACTTTAGAGGCATGCATAGATAAGTAGGCTTGGATGCTCTTTATGAGTCGGATGGCTGCACACATCCATTTTCTCCACATGTGAGAAATTAGAAAGTTTAGCGAAAGAGGAGATGGGGGAGAAGAAGGCTTTGTTGTTGTGAAGATGTTATTATTGTGAAACATCATAATCAAGAAGAAGAAGTGATCAGAAAACTTTTGTGGATTGTCACAGAAGTAAGTGTCACAAAAGTAAGTAGATAGATAGACTCCTTATAAATTTTTTAGATCCATAAAGTCTCTGTATTCACATTGTTGTTTATAAGATTTTGAATGGAATAGATATATGTCATATGTAAGTATTATGCTAAAAATAGGGAGATGAACGAAAGGAAATGATACATGTTAGATGAACGAAAAATCAGTTGAATTTTTAAATAAATCAAAATTATTGATTTTTGAGTTATTTGTAAGGCTTGGATTATGAATCTGATCCGTCTAATGTATCTGTCATATGTGCATTTACCTTCCATGTTAATTTCATGAATTTTGGATGAGAAATGATTAGTGAATTTTAACATAAATGTTATGTACATTAGAAATGCACCCTTATGTATTTCTTGCAATTGCAGAAATTACATATGACATATTGATCTTGAATTGAAACTCTTGTCAATTAAAGTATATCCTACGGTTTAGATTCATAGAATAATGCATATATTAAGGTATGAACAAAATCAAAAAAAAATTTAAAAAACAGACGAAAATACACTAATCACATAAACTTGAATTGGGTTTTCCTTGTAGATGATTTTTACAAGATCTGTACCATTGGATATGTTCTAAATAATGTTATTAGGCTATGGTAGAAATTTAGGGTTGAAACGATTTCATTTGATTAGTTAAATCTAATGAAATATGAAAATTAAGAAAATCATTAAATCTTGAATTTTTGGGCCATATATCACTTGTGGACTACACTAGATTAATTAGGGTACTTTTTAGAATGTTTAGCAATAATTTCTAAGATTTTGGGAATTTAGAAAATACCAAAAAATTGAATTTTTTTTTTAATTTGGACGTTGATTACTTGTGGGAAAACCTCCTCGGTAGCAATGCTACCTGGGATTTCTGGTGGGCCAAGAATCAAGCCCCCAGCCCACATCAATGTCGGGCGCTAACAACCCACCTGTAGAAGCTAGGCTAGAGCTCAGCATCAGTCGTGCTTTAGCCCAATGCAAGCAACAGGCCAAAGCCTAGTGTGGTGGCCCAATAGTGGAGCCCAGCGGCAGCGGCAAGGCAACTATAAACGTCAGTGGGCTTAGTCCATTATTAAGCCCAGGCGGAGTGGTGGTGACCGGCAACCGTACTAATTGATAGTCCAGATTGTTTTTGGTATATCTAGACCATTTGGTCTTCGATTTGAGTGATATAATAGTCAATTCCTAGATTTTTGGATATTCTGAATCCAATGGAATGGTTATATTGACCAATAGGTGACCAAATCATGAGTGATCGAATGGTCAAATTTATTTTGATAATATATGGACCCCACAAACTCCAAATTGGATGATCAAGTAGTTAATCTTGAGAATTTTATACCTTCTAGATCCAATGGAAGGAGTGAATTGTTCAAAAGATGGTCAGATTATGTGAAATTGAATAGTCAGATTTGATTTATCAATTTTTAGATCCCACGATCATTGATCTAAATGATCAGGTAGTTGATCTTAAAGTTTTTGGATGTTCTGGACCTAATGGAAGGGTTATATCACCAAAATGATAGCTGGATCATGTATTTTATTAGATAGTTGTGAAAGAAGAGAATTTATTATGTGAATTGGTATGTGATTCACTAATCTAGACTGGTTATGGTCTAAGATAGATTATCTATTGTTGTCCAATAAATTGCTTATGATTGATTGTGCTACCAGTGGAGCTCGTCGATTGAACTGCCTTCCTAGTAGGATGGCCCGGGTGGCCTGGAGCACATCAGAAGGACATCGAATTATTTTGTCGATGACATTGCCAGTTGAGCTTATCGGTTGAGTTGTCCTACATATAGGCTGACCTCGGTGGCCTCGAGTGTACAATATTATATATGATCTGTATATTGCTAGTAGAGCTGCCTTATCAGGTAGGCTTGGAATATGACATGTACTGATAGTGATACATGATATATATCATTTTTGATATACGTGTTATTTGCATTTATCCTACTTATTAAGTTATGACTCACCCCTTCTTAATTTATTTTTTTCAGAGAATACAGTAAGAGGAGTGCATTAGTTCATGGTGTAAGAGGGGTAAATGATAACTGCCATTTCAAATAATTTTTTAAAAATAATTTATATCTATTATTATATAAGACTTATATTGTAGAATGAATATATACTATTATTTATTATAATTTTTTTTATTTATAGTTGTTTATGTAATTGTGTATTATCTTAAGTGTGATAGGTCTAAGGAAAATTTAGACTTAATTTAAAAATAATATTTATTTTTGCTGTTTTTAGGCCAAGCCATGATAGGACTGCCGGTGACGCCTTCACGGAGACCCAAACAATCTCTAATATCATCCTGCATGTGATAATCATTCCATGGGGAGATGGGCTAGTTACTTGCAAGCACGCAAACATTCAGACAGGTTACCTCTCAAATTTATAGTTAGGACTAGTAAGGCAATTTTATGGGAAAAATAATTGTCTGTAACCTCGTTTATGTAGATTTACTCTAAAAAGGTGGTGAAAAGCAGGCCACATGCCTTTCATTTGTATCATGGCATCCACCCAAATAATTTAGATTACCTTTCATGTTAAAAAGCATCTAAATCAGATGATTAGGTACGCAATAGTGAAGAAAAATGTGAAAATAGATGATTTCATGAAATTATGTTTTGATTATATATGATTTATATCATTTTATATGAATAATCTAAATCATTAAATATATATTTATTGATTATATAGATGAATAATAATTTTTTTCAAATATAAAACTAGGTCATATTGTATTTTTAAAGTAAATATTTTAATTTATACTATTTTCTTCACTATGGCCCACCTGATCGTCTGATTTGGATGATCTTTGACATGAATAATACATATTATATTCTAAGATATTTGTACAGATGCGATGATGCAAATGAAAAGCATTTGTCCTACTTTTCATCCCAATTACAGACTTCACATGTGTCCTTTTCCCTTGCATGGGTATGCCATGTTTGAAGCGGATTGTCGGTAGTGAGCCACACGGATTAGATTTAGATTTGAATTATCAAATCCGTCTAAAACGTCTAAAATATAATGTTGTATATTCATATTAAAAATCAGATCATCAAGTTGACTACAGTAAAGAAAACTGTGAACAGTGGTGTTTGATCCCCTTGAAATTATTTATGATTGTAGTGATATATATAGCATTATTTCATTATCTAAAATCATATTATATATATATATATATTTATTAGATAAGTGAACAATAAATTTTTCAAATACAAAATGGGTTTCATTATGATTTTTAAAGCAAATATTTAAATTGATATTATTTTTCTTTATTGCAGTCCATCTAATCATCTGATTTTTGTGATTTTTAATATAATCGTACAACATTATATTTTAGACTTTTGTAGATAGATTTGATTATTCAAATCTAATTTGTGTGGCCCATTTTTCACCTCATTTATCGAGTTATTCTCCGCTGCCTGCTATGCAGGCATGGCTGAGAAAATGAAGAAACGCGTTCATGCGCGTTAAATGGTCATATAGACGCTTGGGTGGCTAGGCAGGAATCGAGCTTGAAGGTGCTAGTAGCTCGTCCTTTCCATTGAGTTTTCATTGAACACTGCTAGGCTCTGGCAGGTACATACACGAGGTCCACTAATATAATTTACATTAGAAGTTAGGGTCGCATTTACACCGGGTAAGATTCAACCCAACTTTCCCAACCCTAAACTAAACTTCAAATTTTAATTTCAATAATTTAAGTCATACTTAAAAATTTGAAATGTTTGATATATCAATTGAGTGTAACAAATATACTTATAAAAGATAAATTTTAATATATTGATGTTAAAATAAATATATAAGAATTAATATTAGAGGAAGAGCCTAAGGTCATATTTTTTTTATGTTACTCCCTAATTTCAAACGAGAGGAGGTGAGTTACGGATTCCAATTTTTTGTTTAAATTATTCAAAATAGATAAAGTTGGGTTGGCAGAATTGTGATTACATTAACTCATTTCAATAGAAATTTTTAAATCAAATTGGAGTTTTCAGTCCAAATTAACTCTAACAGCCAAAAAAGCTCCCAACCACCCACCTAAAATTCAGTCAACCTAAGTTGCATCCCTTAAGTAGTTAAATGCTTATCTAGCTTCAAAAAATGGAAAAAAAATATTTTTAACAATCGCGGAAGTGGAAAGGAATTTTGTAATGTAATAAGCGGAGGTGGGTAATTTATTTTAAGCAAACTTGGGAATTTATTTGAAAATTTAGATTAATCTTGTTATTAAGTTTACAATTAAAAAAAGTTATAGAATATACAAACAGCTGACTGTAAAAATTGAACACACTAACTTACAAGAAGCAGCAAGGGCGTGACCAGTGGCGGAGGCAGGACCTTCGGCTAGAAGGTACAAAATTTCTACAATAAAATTATATTTTAAAATATTAAATATTTAAATATATGCTTGATTACATCCCATTATCATATTAATTTTAAAAATCCTTTATATTATATTATCATAAAATTAATTTCACTTAATATGATAATATTTGATTTGTCATAAAAAATTATAACAAATACTTTTGTATTATAATTGCTTTGAGGTTAATACACATATTTTCTATTATCTTCATTATAGAAAATGCCCTATCCACTCTTGCAATATTAATAGAATATTAAAACAACGTAAAAAATAAAAATAAATAGCTTGATATTATTTTTCCCCTTTTTGTTGTTTCTTAGCAAATTGGCTACTTTGCCTTTCTAGTTGCTTATATAATCATACAAGAAGGCAATTAATGATAAATTATAAAAGGCATAGAATGCAAGAGAAAGGAAGATGATTTCCTCATTAGGCAAAATATTTTTCTCTTCTTAATAAATATGTCTATGTCATTAATTATAATAAAATTAATCTTCAGATTTTCTTGTTTCTTTGATATTGTGCATCCCAATTATGTTTTGATTAAAATAAAAAATTTATATATAATTATATTTATATAATTTAATTATTTTAGTGCATACTATGATTATTGACAATTAAATTATTGTGTTGTGTTTTGATAATTATTGGCAGCTAAACTATTATCTTGCATTTGATTATAAATAATTAAAAATTGCCTTAGATATAATGATTAAAAATAATCAAAAATTGCCTTGCATATAATGATTAAAAGGAGCTAAAAATTATCTTGCATATAATGATTAAAAGCAGCAAAAAATTATCTTGCATATAATGCTTAAAAGCAACAAAAAAATTTCTTACATATAATGATTAAAAATAATAAAAAATTACCTTATATATAATAATTATAAGCAACCAAAAGGGTATTTTATATATAATAATTATAAACATAAAAATATTAATTTATTTGCTAATGCACAGATACCAAGGAGCATTTGCAACCAAATTGTAAGGAATTTATTTGAATGTAAATAATTTTTAGCAAAGAAATTTATTATTTTTGCAATCAAATATTTGGATATCAAAAATTAAATTTCTTGTAGTGGACCTCTAAAATATAAATTGTAAAAAGGGTAGTTACTTGCATTTATAAAAATTTTAAATAAAATAAGAAACTTCTAAAATATAAATTGTGACAACGATAGTTCCCTACATCTATAAATATTTTAAATAATTATGCCATCATGCATAAACATATTTTAGATCATGCAAATATTTTAGATGATGTAAGTATTTTAGACAATGTAATATCTGAATCATTTCTTAAATAATTATAATATTTTAGTTTTTTATATCATGATATATGATATATATATATATGTCCTCTGAAATTTTGAGGGGTTAATTCTTCATAAAATTCAAAAAATATTAATATTTAAAAAATCTCTCTTAATATTTTTTAAAATTTAAATTGCTCCCCAGGCCCCCCTCCGCCGCTGGGCGTGATGCAAGGAGGCAGAAGACTATCGTAAAGAAAGAGCGTCGAGCAATCTCTTCCCTGCTTCTTCACTTCTTCGTTACACAGCGCGCACGTCGCTTTCGGTGATCGTGGTCCCTACAGGATCTTGCGGTGGGCCCGTGGGCATAATGGTAATGTCAAGAAATTGAAACAGACGGTGCGGGTTTTCAGCGTCCACCCTTCAAACTTCCCGGGCCAGCTCTTACAAAACGGGAAGACCGAGCTTTTCTCTGAATACCGTCCCCACCCTTCTCTCTCTAATTTCACAGGAGGAGAAATTCTCCAAATAAACACACAGAAAAGCAGAGAAGAGCTTAAGCTAGAAAGCAGGAGAAGATCGGAGCTCTTCTGCAATGGCAGTCTCCAATGGGAGCGAATTTTTCGAGATCGAGATGGAGCAGCACATGGACACGTTTCCCAGGCCGTCGAACGCGGAAGCGCTGGTGGAGGACGAAGAGGAGCTGCTGTGGGCTGCCATAGAGCGGCTTCCTTCGCAGAAGAGGGCGAATTTCGCGATCTTGAGGCGAAATGCATCCAAGGACGAAGGTACGCCGCAGAGGGAGGCCTTTGATGTCAGGAAGCTCGATCGGACAGGCCGCGAGCAGCTCGTCAAGAACGCCATGGCCACCAGCGATCAGGACAACTTCATTCTCCTCTCCGGCGTCAAGGAGCGCCTCGACAGGTAAAAGAAAGCATTTCTTCAAGTTCCTCGCATCTTTGTTGGGATCTTGGCGGTGAACTTGGCAAGAATCCTGAAGAGTTCTTGATCTATGATTTCCGTCTTTCTCTTCGCCTTTCTTTTTCTTTTTGTTTTTAGATCCTCAGGAAATTCCTTTTTTTGACTGCTGGCGGATTCTTGTGGAAAATTCCGGTGATTTTCCGTTCTGCTTTCTTTTATTTCATTTAGCACAGAGTTTTGCATGCTTTTGCCTACTTCGGAAAAAGGAAACTCTGAGATGAGAGTTTTTCATGTAAAGATTCTGAACAGAAATGATCAGAGTCAGATCTTGTACGAAAACGAACTTGCTGCCACGAGCAGAAACTCAAATTCTAATATTCTAATGAAATATAGAATTTCTATCCCGACCAGGACACCTCTGACACGATCTTGTGTACTTCCCCCTCGGGAAACTAAAAGTCTCGAACTTTCCATGCAGTTAGAGAATCTTGAATTTGCCCTGTTTTGTTTATTTTGACGTGGGGGTAGTAGCCTTCTTGAAATCCTCGACTGTTCTTCCATCGGGAATCACAGCGATGCCTACACCACGAGAATTCCATTGTTCATCTGTTTGGAACGTGAATGGTTATCCTGCAAGAAAAGCTGCTGCGCTACGTATGTTTGGAACCACCAATTAATAGACTCCATCAGACAACGAACTAAGTCACCGATGAAATTGGCTGGAACTGTTTTTCTGATTCTGAATTTTGCTTGGTTTTTAATTTTACTTAATTTTGGGATGGACTGATTCGAAACCTTTTCCAAAACAGAGTTGACATGAAAGTTCCGACCGTGGAAGTGAGATTTGAAGGCCTCACGATCGCTGCAGACGTTCAAATTGGGAAAAGAGCTCTGCCTACTCTAGTGAATTTCTGCCGAAACGGCATGGAGGTATATAAATCCATTTCTCCTCCATTTGCTTGCATCGAATACAAGGAGATGTGATGAATACTCTGTCCAAATGATCATAAAATGCCTGTTTGGTTGCTTGGAAAGGAAAAGAAAAACGAAGGACAATGAATGGAAAGAAACTTTGGCAAAAATTACTAAGTTCATTTTGCATGCACACTTTTTTCCTATTGTTATTTTTATTTTCAATAACATCATTCATTTTTCGACATTGCTACATTATTTTATTTTGGTTAATTTTCATTCAACCAATCACCCTTAAAGGAAAATAAAAAAGAAATAATGTTGAACATGGGCAGCAAAGCTCAATATAAAATAAATAAGTTTTATGGTATAAAAAATAAAGAATAATTGGAAAAAGTAAGATTGTGAGGACAGCCTAGGATAGAGAAAATTTTATTTTTCTTTCCTTCCCTTCCTTGTCAACCAACACATTCGATAATCAATTTCTATGGTATTTTTATCCCTCTGCCAGTTTCACTCTCATGATTTTTATTAATTTTAATTTTATTTTTTTATTTCTTTTGTTGGGGATGCAGAGCTTGTTAACTTCTTTGAGGATATTTCGTCCAAAGAGGCATTTACTGACCATCTTAAACGATGTCAGCGGATCCATCAAACCCGGAAGGTAAGAGCTCTAGCACTTTCTAATTATGTTTGTATTTTGAAATTTTTAGCTTGATATAAATTAGAGATATGATCCATCCAACTGGAACACCAAATTAGGAAGAAAAAGGTTTTCTTGTTATATATATCTTTTGGGAAAGCTATCTTGGAGTATAACGTCCCATTTTCAGAGTCTTCGACAATCATTTGGATGGGGAAAGTGTAAATGATCATCCCATATCAAGCCAACAAAATCCGTCTGATAAGGTCGTCCCACCAATTCTATTAACATGCTTCCCCCAAGTAAAACTCAAATTACGATATAAGGGTGTGTTTGGGAAAGTGGAAAAAAAGGATAAAAAAACATTTTTACATTTTTCACCTTTTTTATATACCTTTTAATGTAATTTAATATTTTTACTACTTAACAACTATTCTTTTTTCATTAGTAACTATATTTTTAATCATTATTACATACTTTTTATACAAAAAGTCTACTTATTTTGTAGTTTTAATTATTATCATCTATTACATTATACCACTTTTATATATTCATTTTTTTCATATCTTTTTCCTCATTTTTATGTATAATATATTTTTTACATCTTTTTCCTATTTTCAAATGTGTTTTTAGGAAAAAAAGAATATAGAAAAGTAAGAGAAAAGAGAGGGAGTGATGTGATATAATGGAGGATAATAATTAAAAATAAAATATGTAAACCGATAAAAGAAGGGTTGTTAAATAATTAAGAAGTCAAATTATATAAAAAGATGTATAAAAAGGAATTTTTTTTCTCATTACCAAACACACCCTAAAATTATATCTAGTGAGAAATTTGGATTTTAAGGAAAAATATAAAACATATATTTCTTCTAGCAATTCTATATATTTCTTTCATTTTTATTAAAAATTTAATCTATTTTAGTTTATTTACTTTATGTTTAACATCATATTGTAATAAAAGTAAAAAATATGCAATATCTGATGGGCGTATGGGGAATAGCTAGATATTTCATATAAGTTACATCGTCTCAAAAAGTTCTATATTCATGCTTAGCAAACGGGATTCGTTTAATTCCTATATTCAAATTAATTTAGTGTAGCAGTAATAATGGGCTGCATCCTCATATCGGAAATTTATTTTTTTTTAATTATTAATTTTGTTTATCTCGTGGTGGTAGGATGACGCTGCTTTTGGGTCCTCCTGGCTCGGGAAAAACCACATTGCTTCTGGCCCTTGCTGGTAAACTAGCACGTGAATTGAAGGTAAGCTGCAGAATTTTCGTAGTTCTAATAATGTCCTTAAATATACCGTCATTTTGTGTCCCAAACATGCACGCTTAAAAGCTCGGAAAAAATTGCTATGCTGTCGCCACCCACCACCCCTCCACAACGAAAGCTGGGTAGCTGTAAGCAGCAAATTTTCTCAGAAGTGGATGCGGGCATTGCAAATTAACTTGACAAAGGAAGATTTTTCTAAGCTATAAATACAAGATCGACCATATGATATAATAATGATAAAAGTGCCAGAAGCAAATAATAAAATAATGATAAAAGTGAGAAATATAATTTAAAACAATGATGAAGACTATAAAAAGATGGACTTCTTAAAAAGGTCTGGTTGACCTCAGAAAAATTGACTTTTCAAGTGTAAAAAAAGGATTGATCATAAAAAATATATATAATAAACTACCAAAAGGAAGAATTTATCAAGTATGTTGTATTTTATTTGATTCAGTGTATAATGGAGATAAAGGGTCAGAAGAAGCTAGAAGGGGAGTAAAACCCTTCGAACATCAGACCATAAGGGGAAAGCTAGATTTGCATATTTGTTCATGTGAGGCAAAGACCAGATTGGGCTGATAAAAAGGTCTCTTTGCCAGTGTCAAGGGGATCCGTGAGAGAATGTGGTTTAGCTGAAGATACCAAGCATGTATGAATAAGCCTTTACTTATAAATAAAAAAATCTTTTAGTTAAAAACCCCTTGCAAAACCAACCTTTAGTTTAATGCATGCACCAAGAAAGAAATCAAGAGCTCGCATTTAACTTGATGAGAAATCCTAATGCCCATTAGCATAATTCATACAGAAATTGACTACAAGGTCATTGCTAGTGAATCCTAGATGAAAATTGCTTCTACGCTGCATTGATCCGGGTTTTGACTATGTTTTCTAGACACGTGGAAAAATTACATACAATGGACACAAGCTCGATGAATTTTTCATACAAAGAACTTCCGCGTACACCAGCCAGACAGATAATCATATAGCGGAGCTGACAGTCCGAGAAACTTTAGATTTCGCTGCAAGATTTCAAGGTGCAAGCTACGGATTTGGAGGTTCGTCATTAAAATCCTATAACAAGAGATATCAATTTAATCTGAATTTCTACCTCGTATCGCAAAATATTTCTTGAATTATATTTTTCTTGTTGATGTTTGAGAGCGATTTCCTTTCTATCTTGTCCTTGTTACTTATAGCTTGTTGGAGTGTGAACATTTGTTTGTTCTGACCCTTAAGAACAATAAGAAGAAAAATAAAAATCTTAAGAATCACTGTTGGATTCCTATGCTCCAAGTACCCAAAAGCTCAAAACTTTTATGCATTGTAAAATAGTTCATAAATCATTATTTTCTATAGTAAAAGCTCTTTATAATAAAATTTTGTTACTTAAAAATAAAAATAATCGAAATACTCTTGATTTTGTAATTCTCTACAACCTTATTTAGATGAACCTCATCTTTTTCTACTAGTCTCGCATATGCATAATATTGAGTTTTTCTAAATTATCAAGCAAAACTATATTCAGATCAAACGGACAGTGTTTCAAAAGTAACCTGCAAGAAAAATTATGAAATTACAAATAACTAATACAAATTACTGTAAAACTATTTTCCGATCAAATAAACAGTGCTTTCAAAGTGACCTGCAAGGAAGATGATGAAATTACAAATAACTAATACAAATTATCAGTAAAACTATTTTCAGATCAAATAAACAGTGCTTTCAAAGTGACCTGCAAGGAAGATGGTGAAATTGCAAATAAAATAAAAAAAAATTGTCAGCAAATCAGTGCCTAAAATGCTCCAATCGTCTAGACGGTAAAAAGTTATACGAAAATACTTCACATTAAAAGCAGAGCATTGGTTTGAATATTTTGATTATTAAACCATTGATTTGGCTTTGATAATCAAATCTGAACAATTGAATGGCTAGACGAGTGAATATTCGATCAATTAAATTATGTAGTTTTTAATTTTGCTCTACTAATTCATCTTCGACTCTGAATCAAGTTGATCACTTAAGAAGAAAAACCAGGAGTACTACGTGTGAATATTTTAAAAGCTCCTTGATGAGTTCAATTTCATGCGTCTGATAAATTTCGGAGTTGTGTTCTTTTACTGTACTTACTGTAATTCAATTTTTATAATCTCTATAATTTGTATGCATATGGGCAAACTTCGAAGCCTGATGGCTACGCAATAGGAAGAAAATGGCATATCCGTTGTATTCTATGTCCGTCGCTCAATTCCAATAATGGTTATGAGGTTGAAGCTCCATTTTCTTTTAAAGAAAATTTAATATAGCATTTATCTATGGTTTCCTTTGGGTTTGCTACTCTTGAGCAGGATTCCTTGATGACCTAACCAAATTGGAGAAGCAAAAGAATATACGGCCAAATCCAGAAATCGATGCATTTATGAAGGTCCTCATCTACCACCCTAGTAATTAGAAACGTTCAGATACATGTATTATCTATTTTTTTCTACAAAAATATTCTTTTGGGGAATAAACCTGCGCAGGCATCCTCCGTTGGAGCCAAGAAGCACAGCCTGATGACGGACTACGTCTTGAGAGTGCTTGGTCTTGACGTCTGTTCAGACACTTTTGTTGGAAATGACATGCTTAGAGGTGTTTCTGGTGGTCAAAGGAAGAGGGTGACTACAGGTTAACGATTATACTGCTTTTACTAAGTTTGAAGCATGCATGACTCATCATTGTCCTTGCGCATGCACATGGTCACTGCTTTTCTTACCAATTTGAACAGATTAAATCCCAGATTAGCAAATTCCTTCACGTGAATGTCTAGTTATATTTGCATGTGACTTCTAAAAACAACATTTTAAAAAAAATTTATCACAACCATTAGGATTCTTTACTAGAACAGGTTTCCCTGAAATTATCTCCATTGGCTAACCAAAAATTTGATAAGATATTTAACTCAACTATCGAAGCTTTCAATCTTTTCTTGGTGTATATGTCTGGGCATGTATCATGCGTATTCACACTTAGTGATGTATTGCTGTTTTTTAAACCAGGGGAAATGATTGTCGGTCCAAGAAAAACTATTTTCATGGATGAAATTTCTACTGGACTAGATAGCTCAACGACATTTCAGATAGTCAAGTGCATCAGAAATTTCGTTCACCAAATGGAGGGTACGGTGCTCATGGCTCTTCTGCAGCCTGCACCTGAGACATTTGATTTGTTCGATGATTTAATATTATTATCAGAAGGATATGTTGTCTATCAAGGCCCTCGATCGCGTGTCCTTGGTTTCTTTGAATCTCTTGGCTTCTCATTGCCCCCTCGCAAAGGAGTAGCTGATTTTCTTCAAGAGGTGGTGTTCTCGTTGGAGATTATCTATTCATTTCCATATTTCTTGATTGGATTTTCCATGACCAATTTTTACTGTGTATTTTCAGGTAACATCAAAAAAGGATCAGGCCCAATACTGGTCTGATCGTTCAAAGCCATATGTGTTTCTTTCTGTTTCTGAAATCGCAACCGCATTCAGAAAATCCGAATATGGAAAATCCATAGAGTTCAATCTTTCAGTTCCTTACGACAAAACCAACAGTCTTCCTAGTGCTCTAGCCGATACGAAGTATGCAGTTGGAAAAATGGAGCTGTTCAAAGCTTGCTTTTCACGTGAACTTCTTCTAATAAGCAGGCATCGTTTCCTCTACATCTTCAGAACATGCCAAGTACGACTTTCTCCTTAGTCATTTTTATCATCTTCATCAACGTAAAGTGGTAGCCTAGAGACCAGCCACATTCATCTTCCCTTGTTGGGGGCGTTTGGGCGGGGCAGATGTTGGGCTGCCCGTGAATAATTCACACACACTTCAATAAAAACAAAGTTTACGAGTAGCATGATAGTCAAGTTGGTACCATATGAATAACTAATGGTTGAAGCCTTTATTACTTTTTCATAGTCCATATTGTAGTAACATATGTTTCTTCATTGAAATTTTCGCAGGTTGCATTTGTTGGATTTGTTGCATGCACAACGTTTCCAAGGTCAAGGCTACATCCCACAGATGAAGTCAGTGGGAACCTTTACCTCTCTTGCTTATTTTTCGGGTTGATACACATGATGTTTAATGGATTTTCCGAGCTGCCGATTATGATAACTCGACTCCCAGTGTTCTATAAGCAGAGAGACAACTGCTTTCATCCAGCTTGGGCTTATTGCATTTCTAGTTGGATTTTGCGTTTGCCTTACTCGATTATTGAAGCGGTCGTATGGTCCTGCGTTGTGTACTATTCGGTTGGTTTTGCCCCTCAGATCGGAAGGTATATTTATTTTATTTACCTTATTGATTGATTGATCTTATATTCATATGCTTTACTTGACATTTTTTTTCTAATTATGACAGGTTTTTTCGATTCATGTTATTACTGTTTTCGACTCACCAAATGGCATTGGGTCTCTTTCGAACATTAGCTGTTCTTGCACGAGATATGACAATTGCCAATATAAGTGCATCTGGTACATTATTGATTTGTTTCTTGTTGGGTGGATTCATGGTTCCAAAAGGTTGGCTTCCTTTCTTTATTTTGATTTCTAAAGGAGAGTGACATAGAATGCATCAGTAGAACATTGTTATCTTTCATTAGTCACTTCGAGTCGCATTGGTTAGTATGCTAAAAGGCCATTGAACTTTGCAGTCAGGACTACAAAATTTAGTATACAACATAAGTTGCTGATAGTCTTGTGGATTGTTTACCAGATATGATAAAGCCATGGTGGATTTGGGCTTTCTGGATTTCACCATTATCCTATGGACAACGTGCAATTTCAGTAAATGAGTTTGGTGCCACTCGATGGATGAAGGTACCGGCGCTTTCTAATGTCATATTTCGGTTGAGTTGCCTACTAGCACTTTGTATTTGGAATTGTCAAATGAATGCCTTATGTCATCTCGGGTAACTCCGAATGAATTTTGTGGATCTAATGCACTGCAGAAATCTGCTTATGGAAACACCTCAGTTGGATATAACATTCTCCATTCTCATAGTCTTCCCACGAGTGATAAATGGTACTGGATTGGAGTTGGTGTTCTATTGGCATATTCTATCTTTTTCAACATTCTGGTGATAATTGGCCTGGCCTATCTCCATCGTAAGTTTTTGAATTATGCCTTTCACTGTTACCTCTTCAATGACCATAGATCTGAACCCACGTCTGCTCATATGATGTGGACTTTCTGCATCTTACTCTCGCCTTTCAATGATCTCTGTGTTTTGCAAATGCTTTGTGTTTTTTCTTCCAATTTTTCACATGCACATTTCTTTTCTTTTTTAACGAGTGCTTATGCTTGCTGTCACAGCCCTAGTGAAATCGACGGCCATAAGTCCAACAGATGTCATAGAGGAAAAAAATGATGAACATGGTAATGGCCTTATTCGTTAATCTGGACAAGCTATATTGATTTCTTCTTATACTTTGCAACTGTAGTCATATTATGAAGTGCCTTCAGAGAACACATTTGTTAGAATGAGGATATGCATTATAATTTCCAAACTCTGATAATCAGTTCTTTGTTGCAGAAAGAAGCCCAACGTCAAAGTCAAGGCCTGCCTCAAGGAAAGGAATGATTCTTCCATTTCAACCACTCTCAATGACATTCCATAACGTCAATTATTTTGTTGATATGCCCAAGGTAATTTTGTTAAATGATAAATTCCTGGATCATTCTTTAACCCAACCTAACAAGATGTTTTGCTTTTCATATTGAAGGCAATGAAAAAGAGTGGTGTTCCAGAGAAGAAGCTTCAACTTTTATCAAACGTGAGTGGGGTGTTCTCACCGGGAGTACTTACCGCATTAGTTGGTTCAAGTGGAGCAGGAAAAACCACACTGATGGATGTTCTCGCTGGTAGGAAGACTGGTGGTTATATAGAAGGTGATATTAGAATATCTGGATATCCAAAAGATCAAAGAACTTTTGCTAGGATTTCAGGATATGTTGAACAGAGTGATATTCATTCTCCTCAAGTAACGGTTGAAGAATCCCTCTGGTTCTCTGCCTCTTTACGCCTTCCTAAAGAAGTTGACAAGGAGAAACAACGTGTTAGTTACTGATTTCCTATTTATGTGTTCAGTTCTAGTTTTCATTTTTTGATACTATTCTTACACAGAAACTTTGCAGGATTTTGTGGAAGAAGTGATGGCACTAGTAGAACTGGACACTCTGAGAGATGCTTTGGTTGGTTTGCCTGGGAGTTCTGGCTTATCAACTGAACAAAGAAAACGCCTTACAATTGCAGTCGAGCTTGTTGCAAATCCTTCTATTATCTTCATGGATGAGCCAACATCAGGATTAGATGCGCGAGCTGCTGCAATAGTGATGCGTACTGTTCGTAATACAGTTGACACTGGAAGAACTGTTGTGTGCACCATACATCAGCCAAGTATTGATATCTTTGAAGCATTCGACGAGGTTAATGCATCTTCTAAGTTATCTTCATCATTATCTTCTTGTTGTTGTTCTTATTTAGAATTTTGTTCTCTTTCTTTTGCTTGGTGTAGCTTTTGTTGATGAAAAGGGGAGGGCGAGTCATTTATGGAGGCAAGCTTGGTATCAACTCTAATATAATGATCGACTATTTTCAGGTAGCATTAACTCGCACTTTAAAATAATTTTTGGGCTTGATGTTTCATTCAATAGAAATAATCTTTTCTAAACAAAATTAACATTTGATATTCTAAAAGTGTCAAAAATAAAGCAGTTGCTCCATCTAGAATTTTCAATCATTTTCTAACGATAGAAATATGAATCCTTTTTTCTGAACGCTCTGATATTCTGTTGATTTAATGTAATAGCTGCGTCTGGAATAACGACCGTCGCTTTTGGGCATCCCTTGACCATGGCTTGTGTTTGCAGTTTCCTGAAGAATAAATGCAGAACATGAGTTGTCTGTTTCTGACTTGCCTAGGAGTGGCACTAATGGTTAAACCTGGACAACAGAAGAATCTGAAGTACCATGTATAGGTCCAAAGCATGAAAAATCTATTTAACCTTGAATTCATGTGTTTTATATGGTGCCTAAAGTCACTGAAGAGGATGCAATATGGTTCCTTATTCAATTCCCATGTATCATCTCTTGCTCAAACGAAATGATCCTCTGTCCAATTCTCAGTTTGGGGCACATAAGAATATGCCTCTAAATGTTCCAGACCTGCCAGTGCTTTAAATTATGAGCATAAAGCTAGAGAAGCTCATTCGTTGCTTGCTTATTTGATGCTAAAAGTAGTTTTTACAAATTCCAACAGTTCTATTTCATCTTCTTCTTTTCCTCTGCAAATGTAATTACTGGATGGCATCAAACTGTCAGTGCATGTTTATTACTAATATTTGATATGAATGGAGGAAGCATGTGTCCAGCTTGCTCATTTCTGAACTTTATGTGTGCCCTGAACTGCACAGAGGATTGATGGAGTTCCTCCAATTCCCGAAGGATACAATCCAGCAACTTGGATGCTTGAGGTCACTACACCGGCATGCGAAGAGAGGATAGGGGAGGACTTTGCAACCATATATAAGAACTCAAATCAATACAGGTAGAGGAACTAATTTCTGATGCAGCATGGGTAGGGAGAAAAAATAGAAGAAGAGCTCCTCTCAAAGGGATGAGAAAGGAAGAAATGGGAGAAATTAAGATGAAATTAAGGAAGATAGAAAGAATTGGAAAGCAAGAATCAGATTTCAAGAAACTTCATTCATCAACTGTTAACGAAAGTCCTAATACAATGCTCCTATTTATAGAATAAATAGAAAGCCTTAATGCAACTCTAACATAACTCTAACATGTTGCATATAATTAAAACCTTAAATAAAACAAATAAAACAATAATCTGAACTGTCAATCAAACTAAAGACATCAAATCCTTAAAATAGTTAAATCTTAATTTTAGATATAAAGCCTAATCATGTTCTTCATTAATTTCCAGTGATTGTAAGTACGAGTATGAATTTTTTTCTTTTTTTTTTCCTTTAGGAAATTCCTCTTTTTTAACTTCATTGTAATGTGGAAAAAACATCTTGACTAAGCCGAATTGATTATAATTGATTCTTTTTTTTAGGGAAGTGGAAGCACTAATTCAGCAAATGAGTGTTCCTGCTGCTGGTTCAGAGCCCTTATTTTTTGATACTGAATATCCACAAAACAGTCTGACCCAGTTTAAGATTTGCCTTTGGAAGCAAAGTCTTGTATACTGGAGAAGCCCTCAATACACTGCGGTGAAACTGATCTTCACTATCTTGAGTGGGCTGATACTCGGTTCAGTATTTTGGAAAGTCGGCTCCAAGAGGTGATTTCTCGCATAATTTTCTCCTTGCTGGTAGTTACATAGCAAGTTGGCTTTTGTTATTTTCTTGCACGTGCTATTAACTTTGATAAAACGATAAATTTTTTTGTGTGCTTCTAGTCTTAAGGGGTGTAATTTAACTCGATCTACAATGAATGTTGCAACTGTTTCAAATTCTAGGGACTGGAAATAGATGATAACATCGGGAATAACAACTCTTTTAATATTTTAATGAAAGAGTTAGATGAAGATCACATAACAAATATTTATATACTCCTATAATCTTTACATTATTTATTACCTAGTTCTTAACTTACTCCCAATCATCCATTTTGCCATTAGTTGCCTCAACAGTGCAAGTTTTTCCGATGCACAAACTGGACTTTGGCTACCCCTTTCCAAGCCATAGAGTGTGCGGTTTGCTGGCCTGTCTGAATGATATGAGGCATACAAGGTGGAATCCTCACAGTAATGTCTATATACCAAGAAGGTTGGGTTCTGTATATGTACATCTGACAGGTTCTTTCTCATTCTGTGGCGCGTAAAGAATTTTCTGAAAACTCTTAACCATGCACATCTCAGACTAAGGACAATTAATTTTAATCAATTCCTGACCATGGCCAGAAAATGCATTAATCTACAGACTGTAATGACCCTTCATTATATATGTCTTTAGTGAACTAAAATATTGTAAAAATCCATTGAGAGATCCCATGTTTTTCACTTAAGTTGAGAAAGTTCATTACGATCATTTGCTAGTATTGTCTACTTCCGTTTTTATCAACTGTAAGAGAATCTTTAGAGCAGGAGATGTTCACAAGGGGCTTGTTTGGATAGTGTAATGATAAATTCTGTGCTATGGTTCCCTAACAAGATCATTAACGTATTTTTCTCTCTATCCATTCCATCTTCTGCGAGGAAAGTGAGCAGTGAAACTCATATCAAATTCTTGAAGAGCCAGACTCATTATCACAAAAGACATTCCTCTCACTAGCATCTACTGACTGCTTCAATTTTCTAGTGAAATTTCTTTCCCTCCCAAACTACATCTAGCAAAAGTAGGAACATTGTCGCATAGTACATTAGATCCAATAGCCTTGGAGTCCTGTGTGGTGTGGAAGTGAGATTTATTTTTCCACAGCATGGTCCAGCTTTTCCTTTCATTTTCTCAATAGTAAGGTTGCACATCTCATCAACCGGATGTACACATTGTGAAACAGAGATAACAAAATCTTTGATCTTATTTTTCCAGTGTTATTTTTTCAGTAGTCCAGACATATTTTTGTTCACTGTCTGTTTCCTTCAAAGACGAGAAGCCTCTACTGATCTGGGAACTTTTAAAATCTTCCTAGAAATACAACACAGGACTTGTATACTGCAATGGGAGCTATTTATGCAGTTTGCATGTTTCTTGGTGTAAACAATTCTTCATCTATTCAGCCAGTAATTTCCATTGAAAGAACTGTTTTCTATCGAGAGAGGTCTGCAGGGTTGTACTCTCCATTTCCATATGCAGCAGCGCAGGTATGTGACCGCAGCTTTAGCACTCAATAGCCTTTCTCAGCTTCATCCAAAATAACTAATTGTTATAATGTCTTATGTGTTCAGGGTGTTACAGAGCTTCCGTATATTTTAGCACAAACTATTATATACGGCCTTCTGACCTACTTCTTGATGGACTTTGAGAGGACTGTTGGTAAGTTATAGACACGCTTAATCATAATTCTTTTTCAAGAGGAACTGGAGCCAAAAACTGTGCGCTACCCGGCTCACGTGGGTTTTTTACAATATACCAACATTGTTGCATTAATATTACAAGCATATCTTCTTTGTTTAAAAAATAGTAAATCAACCCACATTCTTTGATATAAATTGCGAATATGCCTTTGTTTGCTAGGGTTCCATCCCGCTGAAAAATAAATAAATAAAATTCCTAAAATGTCATCATCTTCTTCCATCCCATATTGCATGCTTGCATATCATAAATCACTGATTTGTATGAAATTACAGACTCTAACAAAGAGCATATGGGGATTCTGTAAATTTTGCAGGGAAGTTTCTGCTTTACCTTGTGTACATGTTCCTCACATTCACATACTTCGCATTCTATGGAATGATGGCGGTTGGTCTGACGCCTACTCAGCAGTTGGGAGCTGTCGTTTCATCAGCATTTTACTCATTGTGGAATCTGATGTCGGGCTTTCTTATACCTACACCTGTGAGTAGTTAACCTGCCCTTCCATCATCACAAAATCTAAATATTCAAATCAAAAAAAAAAAAAAAAAAGGTTGGCTAACTGGATATTTTTGTCAATGGCATATTGCTTCATGGCCTTGTATATTTTGCTGATACCAATGACAAGATGTGGTTTTATTTTGCAGAACATCCCGGGATGGTGGGTATGGTTTCATTACATCGACCCAATTGCTTGGACCCTTAGAGGCGTTCTAACCTCACAGTTTGGTGATGTGGAGAGCCGCGTTGTTGGGCCAGGCTTTGATGGGTCGGTGAAGGAGTATGTGAAAATGACCCTTGGGTACAGGGAAAAAGGATTGGCTGGCATTTCTGTGGCAGTTCTCATAGCATTCGTTTTGTTATTCTTCGGGACCTATGCTACTTCCATCAAGGTTCTCAATTTCCAGAGAAGGTGATCATCATCAAAGCCGTCGAATTTTGGTAGATAATGTCATCCCTTTTCTGCTGGAAAATTTATTTTTTTGCACAATGGCAACAGGATGGATACCTATAATTGTCTGACTTGTGGCCTAGTTGCATTGTGTAGAGAAACACAATACTATCATTGTGAATAATCCGTCACGGAAGATTGGATATCAGAATCAGGCAATGACAATGGGTTACTCCCATGCACGTTCAGAAGACAATATGCAAAATTCTCATTTGTGCAATGATTTTTTCAGAAAAATGACTCCACGTTGAATCTTTCAAAGAGTAACTGTGACTGCCTACACGTTTCTCGAGTAACAGTTTTATGCCTCATATGCGTATCACCAATCTAGTCAATTGAAACACTCAAAGGTATAAGAAGTAAATGCATGCTAACATTGGCAAAAACGTAAGAGAAACGCAATTGAAAACTAGGTACCCTCATCTACGGCCGATATTTTCTGCCATTGAAAGCTTAACCTCTTATAATGAGAATCCTGTGCATTACTGGTTGGTTTGTTGTCCAAGAAACTGATGCAGCGGTCTTGATGGTCATGATTTATCAGCATCCCTCGTACTCTAAAAGAATTGCTAGAAGAAGCCAAAAAGGAAGAGAGAATGAGAGGTGGCTTAACTGACAGCCCCTCCCCTCATAAATGCATTTTCAAATCCCAGACCACGAGTTGAAGTATGTGACGTGGCAGCCCACCGGCTCTCAGGCCTAGCATCCAAATAAAGCCAATTCCAGTGGGCTGCCACACAGTTCAGAAACAGAAGCCCAGGTCGATTAATTCAACTTCAGAAATAAAATCCTTTAACTTTTTTCACATATAAAGATACGACTGAACAGAGAAGGTTTACAGATTCCTATAATCTTTATGGTAATGGAGGAGATGATTTTCCTAGTCTCTTTCTTGCCTAGAAAATTCCCGCAGGCCACAATAAGGTTTATTTGGCATCCGGGCCATTCGCTGGGTTTACCAGGAGGTAGATGAGCTAGATCCTCTGCGTCAGTCTTTTTCTTTCTTTTTTTATTTGAATGTTTTTAACCCAAATAAGATAAATAAATCATCAACCTTCCGGGAAACAATAGAATGGAAATGTATTAATGTTCAGTCTGCTTCTTTCAAGAAACGTTCTCTCTTAATTGCCCAAGGGAAAAAAAATCCGTGAATGCTCTTCCACCACTGACAAGTTCATAAGTTGAATCTTGAGTTAACAATGCAGCACCACAGA
>JAYJMB010046077.1:10163-30720 GCA_036873735.1 Pouteria campechiana
TATATAAAGTGAAGGTGACATGCAAAGGTGATGATGTTAGGCACAACATAAAAGGAGATTTGACGGTATACCTGCACCTTTTATCATTAATTGAAAATTTACCAATTTTCCTTAAATATTTATAAAAATACATATACTTTATTAAAATATTCACCAGGGCTTGTAATGTAATCATATCGGATAAGTGCCTTCAAAGGATAATTATTTTCCTTCTGGAGATTTTTGCATTTTTTCTAAAATCATGTAGCTCATTTCTAATTAGATATTTTTGCATTTTTAAATTGTTTTTGATAAAATAAAAGTATTTTTATATGTATTTCAAAGTATTGGTAAAATTTTAATTATAGGTAAAAGTTGTAGGTCTATCTACAAATTCCCTAAAGATAAAACAAGAATTTTTAAAAGAAATACAAGTAATAATTTGAAAAAATATTATGGGTAATTAAGCGTAGTTAAATATTATACTCCAATAAAAAAATAAATTAAACTGCTTTTACGCTAAATCAATGATTAGCTGATGTAGATCTCGTGTATGCCGGGCCCCCGTGAGTGAGAAGATAGTAATAACATTTGGTTTTTAGTACAACTACCTACCTAAAATCCCAAACCTCCAAAATGCACAATCAATTCGATGAGTCAACAGCTTCCAACGTTCGTTTTCTTTGTGGGAATCATCTCTCTTTCTCTCTCTTCTTGTGGATTGATCCTTTCGCGAGAATCACCTTTTGCGAAAAATCAATTGCTTCAAGCTGTGAAGTGGATCACAGCTAGCCCTTCGCGAACATTGTTTCTTTTGCATGGCCATTCCCATAATGGCAGGTTGAATGCACACACATGAAATAATGCAGATGTGATTTTATCTCACTGCTGCAGTTGCATGGGGTATCGATTTATTTGTAATAGAAGATGGGTGATGTTTAACTATTTCTAATTCTCCACAATAATTTTATTTTTTTTCCATTACTATTTTTATTTTTTCAAGAAAATCTATGTATTTCTTTTTCTCATTTTTCTACTCTTTTAATAGATGTATTATTTTAACTAATTCAATACTTTTTTTCATCATTATTATGTATATATTTATTTCTATCTACATTTTATCTAACAGTTTTGTCTATTTTTATGCACGTTATTTATAACCTTTACTCCATATCCTATCACATTATTTCCACTTCATTCATTCACTTTTCTTTCTTGTAATTTTTCCTGCACTTTTCTATATCTCTCTTTTTTTAAGTTTTAATTGTCCTTTTTTGTAAAAAAAAGTGTATCCATTTCATTTTTATTCAAAGATATTTTATATATTATTGATGTCATTTTCTTTCCTTTTTCTAAGGTTTCTTTTCATTCCAATCTCTTCAAACACCCCTTAACAATTCACCTTCTAAATTTTCTTGGTATTTTTCACCTAACTACATAATTTAACTTCAAGTAGAGACGAACTCCGCAGCTGCGCAGTTTTCCAGCCGTGTATCGCCGCGAGAAAAACAAGCATGCCTCAAATTCAAGATAAGATCAGGTCGAAAATGCAATTTCATGATAACATATTAAAATAACAATATAATATATTATTTATTAAAAAAAGAACCAAACAAAAAAAAAAAAAAAAAGAAGCCTGGAGGGTAGGGTAGGGTAGGGGCGGGAGTTGAAAGTTGAAACGGATGCATCTCAGGTCTCAGCAGCGCAACTGACGCTAATCCGACAAGCCACCAGCACGAGAGGCAGCCACGTGGCCCCCACCCCAATAGAAAGACCGCGCTTGTGGAATTCCACGTCAGTCGCGCGCAGAAAAGGTCGGGAGGAAAGAGGGAGGGTCGTGGGTCGGCGCCTTTTCCGTACGGCCGTGAGAAAAAGCAGTACGTACAACGGAAGCGTCGAAGACACGCGCCGCTCGCGACAATCTTTCGATGCGTGGTGGGACCCACCGTCGCACGTCTTTTTCGCCGCGACTTTAACGCCACGCACAAAACGCCCCCGCCTCTCTAATGCGGTTGGAAGGGCAAAGGGAGGACCGAGGAGAATATTCTGCTCGGGAGAAGCCAGCTCCTACGCGGGAGCACCGCGTTCACCCGCACACGCGGCGGTGTCAGATGCTTGCTTGCTCTCCTTTTATTTAAGAGCTGTACCCACCGATGTGTGATTAATAGCCTGATGCTATCTACAGCATAAATGAATCTAAAGTCGTAGGTGAATATTTATGGACTTTTCTAATTTAATAAGCATTGTTTCTTTCAAATTAACCATCCATCTTTGAGGACTTTTGTTGGGTAATTGAAAGTTATAATAAGAGATTTATCCACCGAAACCGATTGGAAATGACGAATAGTTTGTAGCAAATTATCCGGGCACGATCTACGCAACTGCTACTTTGGGTCGTCCACCCCCTCTCATTTTGTACGGAAATGCTTGGTGCTTGTCGGTACTGTAAAAAATGGTGCTACATCACGTGCTTTTATTTTCAGACGTGACATGTTGTAAGCCAAAATTATAAAAGATTTCCTCCGATTTCGTATGATCTACAACGTGTTCTCAAAGTCATCGACTTGGTAGATGATTGGTTATTTCATACTAAACGAACCAATTAAGGATTTTTCCTCAAGACTTGCAAGCATATAATCAAACACTCGCGCCTTCTCAAGCACTTTCAATGCCTACGTAACTTTTTACAACATTTTTAGTATTTTTTTTAATAAATTAATATACATATTTTTTATATTTTACAATGATTTACACATTTTTTCAGATGATGCGATCTGCGCGAATCTCTAATTAAAATAAACTTATGTGCTTTAAGTAAATAGATATTGTTACATTTATGATTGGTTCGGACCTCACCGACGTACTCAAAATAAAAAGGCTCAATGCGTGTTCAGATCTTACTATAATATTAAGATGGGCTCATGATAAAATGATTTTACTAAAATTTCAATAAATCATACGTATATTGGGACATGTTTTAGAATCACTAAAGAGATTCCATGGATGTGGGTATATGTTTCAAGGCCACCTAAACACCATGGCATTTAAATATTGAACCACGTAGTTGCGATGATGACTTATATATAATGAATCTTGGAAGTCCGCTGTGTGTATCAAGTCGAAATAGATGAATTTTCACTCGTAAATTTCAACAAAAACATGTCTAAAAGTGCAAATAATATCAAATGGGAAAACTTGCATGTAGGCCTACATAATTTTACCATGAGTTAATTTGGACTTACATATTTTCAATATAGCAAAATAGTCTATGCAACATTTTAAGCTATTTGCAGATAATCCTGCA
The DNA here is from genome assembly GCA_036873735.1 of Pouteria campechiana. Taxonomy (NCBI): domain Eukaryota; kingdom Viridiplantae; phylum Streptophyta; class Magnoliopsida; order Ericales; family Sapotaceae; genus Pouteria; species Pouteria campechiana. Next base: position 13,447 of record JAYJMB010046077.1, read on the forward strand.
AATATTTGGAAATTGGAGTCGTCGTTATATGAGTAATAAACGACTATTTACTCAATAACAAAATAATGTCTCGCTGCAAAAGGGGATGTGGAAGATCCAATTATCTGCGCGGCCGATCGGACTCATGGTGGATGGGCACAATGATGGATGACCCTGGCCAAAAAGCAAATTGGATACCAAAGCGTAGAGAAATGATTTCATGGTGAGGGTTGCACCATGCAACATTATGCTCAGAATTACTCAGTCAATACATCGAAAATCATTTTAATTGTAAATTTACGTTGGGCCCTCACGTTCAAAATATTTTTTTTTTGAATAATATGGCTAATTTTTAGTGGCCCCGTGCAAATTTTCAATGTGAAAATAGTAAGGTTTTACCATGCAAATGGTACCACCAAGTGATGTTTCCTCATATTATTTTGGTATACGGCCATTTGTTACTCATCCAACGGGTCCAAACGTTGTAATCCTATATATAATATATATATATAAAATAAAAAAACTGTAAAATTTTGTGAGGCTATCTCTCAATACTAAAATTTTGTTACCTTATGTGCACCCGTGACAAAATAATGCAAAGTCTTTTCTCAAAAATTCTCTTGTCAAAGATGACAATGCAATGGAGAATGGCTACAATCCATTAGAAAATTGCTCCTGGGGCACATCACCATCGAAAGCATTTGCTCGTCCAAACATAAAAGACATGATGTATGATGAAAAAAAATAAAAAATCAATATATCTAGATGATATGTCGCTAAGTATGTTTCAAGAAGACATCGCTATCACGGCATTTGCACTTGCAAATATATACAGGCATACAGCTAAAGAGAAGCAAACGTGGATATCATTTTCTAAGATGAGAAAATGAGATTTAGGCTGATGTGGTTATCATTATCTGAAATGCAAAAACCAGTATTTTTGGACCGTTCTCAGTATTTCAATGCCATTGCTCGATTTCATGCACCTGGCCCAAGGACAAAATGGGGACAAAATCGGGCCTTCCGATTTTTTGAAACTTGAGATATCGACCGATATTAGCCACTGCTGCTTAGTGTCCAAATGACAAGGGTAGCGTTGCATATGGCATTTGCTAGTTTTGTGCTTTGAGCTGCCGGGAACGGCGATAACTAGAGGAACTGTTCCACCTGGATAGTTTATTCTCCCAAACGTCACATCTAGGTGGCAGCAGCACTTGCCCAAGCTGTCCACGAAGAAAGCAGATATAGCTTCCCAACTCTAGGAGTAGTAGCCTCACACCAATTCCTAGCCATTTGTGTCACCGAAAGGTCGGCCAAATTGCATTACTGTCACCCTTAAAGTGCTATGCCATGCTTAGCTGATTCTCATAATTGCTTATTTGGGCGTCTTTCCTCTCCAGGGAAAGCTAAGCTTCAGCTTAATTAATATTAATATCATTTTTAGAGTGTAATTAATATCCCTAAGGCATGTTGCAATTGAGTCCTGCTTATTGGCATCTAAGTTATTTATACATTCTAACTAGTGTAAATTCTGTTTCATTAAAATTTTTTGTTTGATTTATTTGTTTGGGCCTGTCACGATATTTTAATTAGATTGACGTCGACTTTTGTACTTTTTCCCATATATTTAACCTCAATTCTAAAAATTATCTAGATTAGAAATTTATATAATGAAAAAATAAATTATGCGATTTTAAAAAGTTTTAATTGCTATGGTCCACATGGGTTTTTAATTGATATAATTTTTAATTTATAATAAAGCACGTAGAAAAAAGAAAGATGATCGGTTTTGATCTAATTAAAAATTATAGTAGGTTCAAACCAAAAAGGTTCTCACGAAAAATTCAATAAAACCGATTTCACAAAAATATTCCCCTTCGATGGCCGAATTAGTTGAATGGAAAAGATTGAAAATGAAAAAAAAAATGGCCCAAAAAAAATATAAAAAAATGTAGGAGATAATGTTCCTATCTGTTGGCAGTCGTTTTAAAATACTCTATTGGTGGTTTTAATTTCTCAATTAACTAGGTTGAAAGTTTCCATACAGTGAATGAGGCAAAATAAATAAAGCATAGTGATTGAAAATATAAGTTATAAAAAAGCTTGTTATTTATTGCATTAAATGAAACTTGTAGGATGCGAGAATTTATTAGTAGGTTTTTTGGATCATTTAATATTGTTATTGTACAAAAACTACATACAATTCATGTGATCCATATTAAATGAAAAGTAAAAGTTTCAACATCTTTCATGTAGTATGGCAACAGAAATAACCAATGCCAGTGACTTATTTCTTTAATGACTAATGCTGATTTTAGTTACCCAGCTTGCAAGCGGTCTCACCTGACAATCAATCAATGAGCCAAAATGAATTAAAATTGCATGCAATGCGGTCATTTGGCAGATGTGGCCCACGTGAAGGTTCAAAATCATTTCAAGGTAGCAGTTGGAGTTGAAAACATGAGCCGTTGGACCCATGATTGAGACATTTCAACTCTCGAGAACCGTAAATTTGGGGTATTTGTTCCCAAAAATGCGGTAGGTGAAACAGGGAGAGGGAAACTGCTATTTACTATTCCCCTCTTGGAAAAGAGACGAAGGCTCACCTGCTGTCATCATGGAGGGAGGAGAACAGACGTAAATGAAGAGAAAATAAATTTTAAAATTATAAAAAAATAGAGTAATTGAATATAAAATAGATCATCCTTTTGCATACAAGGATATAAGATAATCACAAAAAATATAAATAATAAAAAACTAAAATTATTAGGTAGTTAAAATGTCGTATCGAATCGAAAATGGTGAAAAAAAGAGAGTAAAAAATTGTGCAAATTTTCCACAAACAACATTATAAAATGGGTCGAATTGAAGATTATGATCTCCAATAAAGCCTGAGCATTAGTAACAACAATAAGCATAGTAGGCAATATGAACAGCCCAGATCATCTCAGTGTCTTGGCACGTGGGATCCGTACCTATTGGAAAGCAAGGGCAGTGAGCAGTCGCAACTGACGGCAAAGTAACATTTGATTGATCAAAGTGGCAGATGGTGAATCGCGATGCTACGTTGCGGTGGGCCAAACACATCGCCTCTTCTCTTTAATGGGTGTAAATAATCTTTCTCAGTTTTTTCAATGGCACGTGCGAAGACCGATCAGAACAGCTTATTTAATTGCCCCAGCAAGCAGCTTAACAAAACTAAAAAACTAAAAAATGGACCTAAGATTTCTGCCATCCGTTACTTGGTATATTTGATTTTCGCTCTAAGGTCAAATAATAATAAATAAACAAATAAATAATTGTTGCGGTTGGAAGATTAGGTGTCTTACGTGCCATTTGATAAATGCCTGTTGCTAACGTACAAGAACAACAGAAGGCGGGGCCGTTCGGTGGACACGGGCAAACATCATCCGATGATAAAAGCGTCCTACATACGTGCCCAACAGACCTGCCCACCCTATCAAATCGAAGGATCCACGTCGTCCATCTTCATGTTCAAATTTCAACATCGACCGAAGATATCTCACGGAAGCGTATGAATCAGATGGACGGTCAGGATTTACCATGATGATGATGGAATTTGAGGAGAGGGGGAAGGGGCAAAAGAAAGGTACGGACGTCGAGAAATAAGACAGGCGGGGAAGATGGCTCACGGACTTTGTACGGGAAACCGATAATCACGCTCCCTTCATTTTCTCGGGGGATATTCCCGTTTCTCGATATGTACACAGATCCTCGTTCATCTCGTCCGGGAAAGGAATTTTTTATGCAGACGGTTTACTGCACTTGCCGGCGTTACTCGGCATTATGCAGTCACTCACATGAGCGACATTTCGGAATTTCTTTACACTTGTCTTGCATGTGTATGGATGGCTTGGCTTGTGTGAGAAATCAGAAGGTTGAGATCTTTGTGTGGCTGTATACATGCATGCAATCTGAACCGTTAGGACCAGTTGCGATGCATTTGGGCCACTCATCTTGATCACGCCTGTTCACACGAAGGATTAAAATAGGTTTAAAAGGCAACTGTTAAAATTTTTGCGTATTCGTATGTTAGATTATATGATCAAAATTTCTAGCTTATTTAAATTTTAAATAAAAAGGGCTTATATTAATGGATGATGATCAGCTTAGATCTAATTTTTTTTAAAAAATAAATGAATCTACAGTTATAAATTTAATCTAGTCACTTGATGGGCATTTTTATCATTTAATCTGATGATTGAATGAGTCTATGCTGTTTTGTCGCTGAAGATATCTATTATGAAATTTGCTGTAAATCTTAAACTATCGGATATTAAAAGATAATCGGACAAATTTATACGCGGAGTACGCTTAGAAATAATGTCGACCTGGTTATCCTGGCTCTTCACTTGGTTCAATGGTCCCAGTCGTTTTTCATGGGTCAAGTCAAGTAGCCAACTGACTTTATTTACTGACCGTCCAACGCACTTTGAGTGGGGAGGATGGATGGACGATGTTGATCAACGGATGCATCCCGATTTGATGGGCCCATGACTGCTCTGCTCGACACAACAAGTCAGGGCCATTTGGTAGTGGAAGGAAGTTTCTGTGAAAGAGGCCTTGGAGGCAATGGTACGATCCCACCGTCAGCTAATGTGTCCGGTACCATTGAATCTGTTCCAATGCTAATAACCACGGACTAGTCCCAATTTCACTCAATTTTATGCTCCGGCCATTGAATCTATCAACCGCAACAGCTGCTTCTGAGCCAAGCCCGGCCATCCATTCAAGCACCAGGTCACACCTGCAAATTACCTTGTTATATGCCTATATTTCAGCTTCCAGTGAAATCTGACATGACTGATATGGAAGGTATCCATAGCTTTACTCTCATAATAACATCCCTTAGATAATTACCTATACGTTATGTACATCACATCCGAAATGATAATCCGAGTGGGCAATTCAGGATGACAACCCTGTGAGTAGGAAGAAAATGGAATGTTCTATTTTTGCTAAAAATTATATTTTTAAAGTATTAATTTGATATATAACTATTGTAATTGTCATACTTTTTATATTATTACTTATATTTTTTAATTATTACTTTCAATCTATTTTAAATTTATTCACTTTATTACCGACATCCTTATATACTTTCCTTTCAATTTTCTTTCCTCTCAATCAAATACCTTTATTAGTCTTTTTGGAGGCCAAGTTTCAAAGGGTTCCTCACTTACACATGAGCATGAGGCAAATAATACCTTTATTAGTCTTTTTGGAGGCCAAGTTTTATAGTCCTCGCTTACACACGAGCATGAGGCGTTAAATTGGGTGGTCTCATCTTGGACTTAGTTTGCTCATATCGGTCCTTACTTAGGTTCTGTCCCCTTTGCATCTTGTTTTCTAAAATTATAATCAAATAGTTAGTAAGTCAAGAAGTTAAACATCCATGATCACCGGGATTTGATTCAATGAGGGTGGCTCCATTGAAATCTTAGTAAAGCTTTTTAGTTTAGACTTTCCATGATGGTTTGATGAAATCTAAGTCAACATAATCTTTAATGTTGCTGATTTTATTAAAATCCTAAAAATTATTTCAATTAAAGGTTCTTATGAAGCAAGATTTTTTTTTAAAGATTCATATTAATTCTTAAATAATTTCAATTTTATGTTCATATATGAGTCTTTTTGTAGGATGATATTTATCATACTGACTAAACAGATGATGCTAAATATCATGATTAGCTTTAATCTTCTCAATCTATCATGGTGGGCTCAAACACAAAAGTTCCATTGAGATTCAATGAAGCCGCCCTCGCTGAATCAAAACCCTGATCAATATTATTATTTGATCATCAATAGTGGATTTTGAGGTACAATAACACATTGAAATATAAGGATTAGTATGCAGGTTCAGAGGAACAATATTCATGAAACGTGGTGTGGGGACGTCATAGTTCCAAAATTAGGTTGTATAAGGATTCGGGATTTCTAGCCCAATTTTGCTAAATCGTACCGGTGGAAACTTTCATTTTAAAGTATCCATTAAATGTACGCCGATCCTGCGGTTACTATAATAAAAAGCATTGATGTTGGCACCTGATGCAGGAAACATTACTTACAAGTTACCGGGGCGATTATTTGTCTTAGCCAATACCCAGTAGTTCATGTAAATCTTTGCCCCCCCCCACTTTTTCTGAGGATCCCACAGGTGAAATGTTTTTCGTTCGGATTTGTAAAAAATTTAAGCATAATAAATAATTGTGCCGTACTTCAGGAAATAGTTGTAAGAACTCTTTACATTTATTTAACAACCACCATAAACATGTGGAGATACTGGACTCATTAAATTTCAAGAATAAATCTCCATGAGATCATCTTATCATTTGGATAATTTTCTTGTTCTTTCTACATCTTTTTTTATATTATCTAGATACTAAAATTTTTAATCAAATTCACTAAACATTACATTATATATTAGTTTTCATTATTATTCTTAGTTTTTTAATTATTATTTTTATCATTTACATAATCATCACTGTGTTTTATATCTTGCATTTTAAACTATCATCTTTCAATTTTTTTTGTAATCATTGTATTATTTTCTTTCTCTTTCATACTCTTTTCAGCTTACATTCATAATATTATTTTTACATTACGGTTCTACTTTAGTATGGGGAAAACAAGTTGAAAAGTTTTTCATTCTTTTCTACTTTTTTTTTTATCCTTTTTAATATGACTTAACATCTTAGTTAGATAACAACTCTACTTTATTTATTATTATCTAGATTTTTAATAATTATTTTTGTATTTTTATATAAAAATATTATTTATTTTTATTTTTATTCACTTTATTTTTAATTTTGATCCTTTATCACATTAAATTATTTCCTTTTTCTTCATTTTTTATGTTTATTTTTCACCTAATTTTCACCTATTTTTTCATTTCTAAATAGACCTTAAGCCACTGTTAATACTCTCTTTCATATTTAAGATGCTTTGGGTTTAAAGTAGAACATGGCTAAAGGTCCATTTTATTTAAAAGAACTGTAAAAGTTTGGGTTTGTTTTCTTTCTCATGATATTTTACTATTCATAATTATTCTACCAGTTTGGTTCTTATCATTTTTTATAAAAAATATCTATTTATTTGATAAAAAATATTATTCTTTTATTTCTTTCTTTATCACCTCTTCTCTTTTTTTTTTTAAATTATGTTTTAAATTATTTCTTCTGTTTATATCTCTTGCATCTCAAACTAAACACACCATTTTTCAAAAACCTACGCTAATTCCTAGACGGGTGTGATATTCAAGCGTCCATATATTTTTACTCAGAGAGGACAGTAATATACGGTGTCATAAAAAATCCCGTAGAGATAAAATTTGGAAGCCATTGAATGAAGCCGTTGATGGTTGAAACAGTGGGACAACACCGTACGCTTTCCTCCAACTTTCCAAACAGTTGCTCCCTAATCTCCTCCAAAAAATCCCGATAAGGATTCTTTTCTTTGGCCCAAAATCTCCCCAAAATCTCTCCAAAATCTCTCAAGTGTACCTGCCAAGTACCCCTTTGTACCCCTCACCCGCTCTCTCTCTCGCTCTCTTTCTCCTCCGTATTTTAATTCTTATTTAAGCATCCCTTTGCCTTCTCTTCACGCCTACCACTTTCTCTCTCTGTCGCCTTTCTCCTCCTCCGTTTCAACCACCCTATTTCCCTCCCTCTTCCACTCTCTCCTTCGCTCCACATGAAGCAACTCATCCGTCGCCTTTCCCGAGTCTCCGACTCCTCCCAATACATCCTCCTCCGCTCCGATTCCTCCTCTTCCCTCCCACCCACCTCCAAAACTAGCCGATCCAAGTCCAAGCCGCGCCGATCTCTCTGCCCCTCCGCAGCCCAAGTTCCCCAAGGCCACCTCCCCGTCTACGTCGGCGACGAGATGGAGCGCTTCGTCGTCCGGGCCGACTTCCTGAAGCACCCCATCTTCATCCAGCTCCTCGAGAGATCCGCGCAGGAGTATGGCTACGAGCAGCAGGGTGTTTTGAGGATCCCTTGCAGGGTTTTACTCTTCAAGAGGGTGTTGGACGCGTTGGAGGATGGAGGCGAAATCGACGATGGAGATGTAGACGAGCTCTTTCGCTTGTTCTCGGAGGATTTGCTTTGATGCTCTCGCCCTCCTTTTGGGATTTTTTTCCCTTCTCTTCGTGGAGGGCTTTGTATATACAGAATTAGAATCCACGGGAAAAGGGTGGGTCTTGAATGGAGGTGGTGTGGATGTGAGTGCTGTTGTTCTTGTCCTTTTGATGGGTTTTTTCTGCTTTTAAAGATCTGTAAAGATGGAAAAGGAAAACGTTAAAAGAACATCTCTTCTTCTTCTTTCATTTCCTCTCTCTCTCTCTCTCTCTCTCTCTCTTTCTCTCTCTCTCTCTCTCTCCTCCTGCAAAGGAAGAAGGCCAGAGCGCAGGAGTTCACGGCCGCTATGACGGCATTCCGAGCGCGGTGGAATCGGTGCCGTTATGATAGCTGTTATGAGGCGTTGCCATTTTGCCACTCGTCGGATTCCGACGATACGCGGCTGAAAAGTTGGAGTAACCGGCGAATACCGGTGACTGGGCAACGCACCGGCCTAGCCGGTTTCCCTTCCTTTCTCGTTTTTAACAAAATTTCTGAAACACATCCGTTCTTGACTAATCACCAAATTTCCCTAGAATGTGGGCCCGCTGTTTCTGCGTTCTTGTTCTCTGCTCAAGCCAGCCCAGCAATCGTAAGGACTGCTTTTGGTGGTCCCATCCTCTTAAGTGATTATGAAAATCTGTGGAGGCCCCCATCTCTCGCCTCAAATGATTCACAAATTCATATGTTAATTCTGAAATTGGAAATGGTGGGTTAGGATGTGTTTAGATAGGTTGTATTTGACAGAAAATATATTGGAAGTGTTTATTTAAAATACACGACGATATCATTAGGATGGAAGATGGCTGTTAGCAGAATAAGATTTTTAATGGGAAGATAATAATATTTATCGAAAATATAAAAAAATAAAAAATATAATTGTAATAGTAGAAAAAAAAAGTTTTTGAAGCTAGTTATAATTTAAGATCGGCAAAAAGGAAGACTAATACATCCATGGTGCTCATGGTGCCTATCATAAGAGTCTTTTGGATTTGAGCATGTTTGGATGCAAGGAATTTAATATGATTTAGAGATGGCTACAGAAGAGTGAATTTTAAAAAAATCGCAGAAAAAGCTTAGATTGAGTCTAATAAGGTTAAATGACTTAGATTCTCAATGCTATTGCATTCTCATTGAGGTCTTTTAAGCAATACATGAGCAAGCATAGCAATTCTTCCAGGAGTATATACCATGTCCTTTGCTGTTGAAAACCCTGAATTATTTTTCAGGGGAATTTTTTTTCAACAAAAAAAAAAAAAAAAGAAACTCCATTTTGCCGTTAGTTCCTACTTCCCCAGATGCCTTTCTGCAACCACATGGCTCTGCCAGCATTAAATACTCTGTTAACACCTGGTGATAGTGCAGTTACACGAGGATTCAGCGGTCTCCTTTTGATTCAAAACTTGGGTGCAGAGAAAAATGGAGTCTCATTTCAATTCGAAACTTGGGTGGCTCAGGTAGACTTTAATGGTGGGTGTTACAGTAGTTCCTCACCGTGTTGTCTACACAGTTGAGTTTTATGGCCTTGGTTTAAACAGTTTCAACCTTGTTCAAATGAGACACCCACTGAAAGGTTTTTTTATTAGTAACAAAAGCATGCCTTTTGAACACTACGGACTTTAAATTTTCACATCTAAGTCTGCTGAGAAAGCCTGGACTGCCAGGAAAGGAAACAACAATGATTACTATATACAGGCTCCTTAGACCAGGCAGTCTGCTCAATATTTGTGTGAATCCTGGCTGAATGATGAGTTTGACTGACAAGCAGTCAAACATTTCGCATAGATTGGTTAGCTGATGACGATAGCAGAATCATTAGTGGTATTAGAGCTCGGCCATCCTGAAAGCAGGGGGTCCATTCACAATGAAGAGATTTCTTTGGTAAAAAAAGATTGAAAAAAGTGTTTACATAACGCTCGGTCTATTTGGACAAGAGTTTAATAGCTATCTTTTTATGTATTTTTTACTGACTAATATAACACGTTAACTAGTTTTAATAATTTTAGTAATTTTACTTTTTTTTTAATTTATATTTTCAATCATTTCTTCTTAATTTTTTGTTTAAAAGCTTATTTTATTAATGTTATCACCAGTTACGCTTTTACACACTGTACAAGATCCAATAATTGGATCCGAAATGATATGTTTCTATCAAGATATCTCTGTTCCGTATGAAATGCCGCGTTTCCAGCTGTGACCTGTGAGGTGCAACATGTGGATGGGTAGCAGAGGAGGCAGGAGTGTCCCTCCCACCTTAATGCAAAAGGGTAGCATGTTAGCGGCATCTTGGAGCAGTTTGGCCCCATGGGTGTCTCCCCTTCTGCTTTTCTGTTGCTAGGAGAGTGCTGTTGAGCTTCCATCATTTAAAGAGAGGGCAGGGGCATGCCAGGGATTCCAAGCTCTCAACCGACGACCAGGGTCCAAATTTTAAGCCTTTTTGGGATTTGTGCTGTTTTGGGTTTGGATGATTGACAGAAATGGCAGGGCTAATCTCATGTGCTAAAAACAAGGTTATGTCATTTTCATCTTAGGACGAGGGCAAAGCACCCTAGTTACAGTGGTCCATGCCCAATTTAGCTACAATACTCTCCACGCCACGATTACTGGGGAGACATTGTCCATCAAACTTTCAAGGATATTTTGATGTCAAGGTTTGGAGTCTGGAAAATGAAATATGGGTTTTGAAAAAGATACGCTGGGCAAACAAACAGTATCTCATTAAAAATCAAGGGGCTTTTGATAGGGCTGTATTTATTCCACCAATGATAAAAGGAGTCCTTGTCGCTCCTTAGTCGACTATAGATATGAAGAATTGCTCATTATTATGGATTGAAATCCTAACTCTTTTCGTGATGAGAACACTAGTGCACCTGATGGTTAACATCACCAGCGCAACAAACATTTGAATATAATGAAGCAAATCATCAGTAATGGCTTAAATCTTTATTAACAACACTATAGAAATCTCTAAGTGTCAATTTAGCTTCATTTATTTTAGATGATCTATTAGTTATTTCAGTCAACCAATCAACAAGTTAACTAACCAAAGCTCAGTGTGCAGATTTTGATGGCAAACCTTTTTTTTTTTTTTTTTCTTTATATCAGGAACTTCTCCTCCAATAAAAAAATGGCGCCTGGAATGTCCAATTTATGGTAGGGAACCCCAATTAAATGGTGTATGGTTGCTGGACCATCGACCCCTCACTTTCTACAGTCTGAAAAGTTCAGGCTGAACATGATTGAATTTCCTTTGCTCTAGGATCACGTAGTGGCATTGTGTCTTTTAACGACAAAATCAATGTCCAGGAAAGAGGTGAGCTGGTTGGTGTACCCCTCATGGCGGGGGGACCTCATTACTTTCCACAGCCGAAGCCACCACCTCAAGATGAAGCTGCGTGCATTGACAATTGGGATGAATGATGAGTGGACGATCTTACATCTAGCTTTGACAATTGTGCTTGGATGTCTACACCAATCCACGAACTTGCTTTGTACTTTCCAGTGCATTATTTGCCTTGCAATCCAATATTTGTTTCTTCTTCAATTAGGAAGTTGGGATACTGCGTGTGATGCCGCGGGGCCTCACATCCATGAGATAGTACAAAGTAGCATCATCTATATGAGGAATGCGACTTTATGAGCAGAATGTGAGGAGACCAGTGATGCAAGACAATTCCACCCAAAATGCAAGGCACCGCCAATTCTACCTCCAAATGTTAAGGTGCTTTAGTGAGCCTACTCTAATATTAATAGCTTAAAATCAATCAAGTCTCTTTTGAATATAAGATAGCTTAAAAGCTCTGTTATATCATCATCATTCCGTCACACCATCAGGCTTTCAAGCTTGACACCTCATCTCGTGGTTGGCAAGAACCTTGATGAGGTCTTCCCCTGCGACTTAACTCATAATGTGTTGAGCGGTGGTTTCTGCCACGTGGAGGCCAGCCTAAATGCATGTGCGTAACTCATGCACACCATATATACCAAGAACTACCAGCTCACCTCTTTCATTGTGAGGTGGAGGAGGGAGATGATCATACCATTTGAGCCTTTTTTTTTCATGGTTTTCCCAGAGGTATAGAGAAAGCAACAATCAATAGGATTTGGCTAATCCTCTCCTCCTGAAAGGAAGAACATCCAATTCTTTTTCCTTTTTGCAGGGATTAGGAATGCTTAGTATAAATAACTTACTTTTTACCCTTTGTCCCTACTATTTTGCAAGTGCGTTACCTAGGGTATAAGGGGCATGATGATTTGATGTCATCCTCACCTTCCTTCCGCTTACCACTAGTAATCTGTTCAGGGTTTCAAATTACATAGTGACAACTAAACCCTAGCGATGGATTTCATTGGTAGCGGTATCTTCTAACCGAATTTAATTCAATTGTTTATTCTTTCATTCAATGAGTGAATTTTAAGGCTCCACTAAACAAACCCCATTTTCAAAATAAGTTTCAAATCAAGTAGATGAATAATAATCATGAGGAGCTTCTACATTTGTCTATTATTATAGACAACAGGTAAATATTCTTGTACTTCCCATTGTTGGTCTCAAGGGATGGAGGAGGGAAGCTTTGGTATCATTTTTGGCCACCAATTTTCTTCTCCTACAAGCAATATCAAGCAAGTTGTTGTCAAAGAAAGATTTGATTCACCATTATCATTCAAGGAATCGGGTAAGGGATTTATAAAAAAAATTCTTAACCTCTTCTAAGTCAGTTTTCTTGTTCTATTTGTTGAGACCCATCATTATTATTTTTTTGTTAAGTTTGTTGAAATCTATCTTTATGTCGAAGATAAAATAGTTTTCATTCGAAAAGAACATATTTTTGTGGTTTCATTATTATACAGTGGAAGTTTTTGACTAGACTAAGCCCGTGGTTTTTCCCTTTACATTAAGGAATTTTCTGCATAAAAATTTTTGTGAGTTTGTAAGTTTGATTTCTTTACATGATTGATATATGTTGATTAAAATTTATGATTGCTTATTTGATTTATATAAAGCGATAATTTATTCCAACAAGTGGTATTAAAACTTTGGTTTATTGTTTAATGATTTCTTGTATGAATAAAATGAAAGAAACTTCACTTTTAATGCTCAAATTCACAACACCAAATTATTCAATATGGAAATATGGAGAAGAAGGATGAAAGATATTATATATCATAAAGATTTATCAACCCATTAAATTGAAATGAGTGAAACCAATAGATAAAATAGAAGATGCTTGAGACTTATTAAATAAAAAATCTGTTGGGCATATTAAAAAAATGAGTTGATCAAAGTATCTTTTTTCATATTGCAAAAAAAGTTGATGCGTACAAGTTTTAAAAAAATAAATAAAAGGACTATATAAATGTAAGTTAACATAAAATAAAGTCTTTCTAATTAGGAAACTTATGAATATGAAATACGGAGATGAATAAAATATTGTAGAACATTTCAGCAACTTTCAAAACGCATTGAATGAATTATCAGTATGAAAATTACTTTTAATGATAAAGTGCATATATTATTTTATTGAGTTCTTTGCCAAACAATTGGGAAACCTTGATAATATTTTTTAGTAATCTAACTCCTAATAATGTCATAACTATGAATATGGTAAAAGCTGACATGTTCATTGAAGACGTACCAATTAGGAAACTAGTCTTATCTTCTCATTTAGAAGCATTTGTTACATAAAAGCAAGAGGGAAGGCCAGAACAAGTATTTTCTCTACAATAAAAATGACAATTATAAATCCAGAGGAAATCGTGACAAATTAAAAAGGAAGAACAAAGTCAAGAAGTGGAATAAAGTACAGGTATTATGGTAAGTTGGAACAAATGAGAACGCTGAAAAGAGATAAAAATGACGAGAAAAAACTAAAGAAAAAAATGAAGATAAAAAAGGCAACAATTCATCACTATGCGACTCAATTTTAGTATTTAATGCAGATTGATTCTATGTTATAATACCAAGGCATAACTTAATTGAGAGGCGTATTTTCATATTAATAGCTGAGAACCAATAAAGCCTCCTTTCCAACATGACAAAACTCAGGGGGCCCATCAGCAAGCCATATTTCTTTCTTACCTTGGTCATCAGGCTGTCTCTCTTGTTTGATTGGCATAGATTTTTGCAGTTTTGCAGGTGTAGCTGACCGATAAGAATTGCCGCCTCCTTGTAGAACAAGAAGTTAAAAATAAAGAAAAACAAAGTAACTTAAGACCCTACTTTATAGAATCACCAGGAGACACATGGGCCACATTGTGCTATTGCCACATCAGGGCGAATCTATATGCTGATTGTGGCCTGCTATAAAGTGATACGACGTAAGAAGTCTCAGTCACTATGCAACCAAATCTTTCTTCTCTCTATGAAGGATGAGTCAAGTCCAAAAGATAGAAGAGTAGGTAGCACAGCCCACACAACTGTGTTGTTCAGGTAATGTGTGTTTATCATGTTTCACTTTTCATTCTTCTGTGAAACTTCATCCATCGAAGATTCACGAACTAACCCCCATCTCCCAAATCGCAGTAGTTATTTTGAAGGAAATCGAACAGACGCCTCTATTTTTTCATGATTGCACGACGGTGAATCCAACATGGCAGCTACACAATCCCTATCAGAATCACTTTACCATTTACTACACAGACCCTTCCCAGAGAGTCTCACAGACAGACTGACGCGCGATCTCGATGTTCATGGCCATCAAATCATAGAATTTTCAGAAGGATAACTGTTTTTTTTTTTTTTTTTTGAATTAATGGGTCCTGATTTTATCAATAACATGCATTTCTAAAAGATATAAGCTATCATTTTGATGGTAGGTTAGGCAAAATGTTTCAATTTGAATTATGGATAATACAAATGGACCTACCGCAATCTTATTTTAGTGACCATAGAATATTCTCTCTATTGAAGGATAAATGTTTTTGCTCGAGCCTGGTCTTTGAACTTCGATAGTCTCCCCTTCCATTAAACATGGCAAGCATGTGAAGGTGTCCATCAATTAACCTATGTTACTCATATAAATATATAGTCGGGGGCCACGCTCATTATCTTTGAATCAGCCTACCGGTCCAGAAATTTTAAGATCCAATATTCATCATCCATCTGAAAAATCATCCAAATCAGACATTCAGGCAGGCTACAATAAAGAAAAAAAAATAAAAAAGATATATTTACTTTAAAGTTCATAAAACAACCCATTTTGTATTGAAATAATTTAAATATTTATTATCTAATCAAGAAATATATATTTAATGATTTAGATTATAATATAACATAATATAAATGATCTATAAACATAAAATAATTTTAACGGTAAAACACCCTTCTTCATATTTTCCTTTATTGTGGCCCACTTGTATGTCTAATTTAGATAATTTTTAATGTGAACGGTGTCTATTATATTTTAAAATTTCTAGACGAGTAGGATGATTTAAAGATACTATGTGTGGCCCAATATTCACCCTGCAATACTTTGTAACTAGGGCTTCAAACAATACCACTACAAGGGAAACAGTCAAATGCAATCATTACTTTCGCTGCATTTGATCAAAAAATCGCTGCATCTAGTCAGATGCAGCTAAAAAAATTTGCTTTATTTAATCATAATTTCACTGCAATTGCCCCGTCGCATCTGATTAAATGCAACGACTTTGAAGTGGCTACATCTGCCTAAACGCAGCAACATCAAAGTCGCTGCATTTGCCAAATGCAACCACTTTGTTGTGGCTGCATCAGACCTCACGCAGCCACTTGAAAGTGGTTGCATCTGCCTTCACGTAGCCACTTCATAATGGTTGCATTTGCCCAAATGCAACTACTTTTAAGTGGCTGCATTTGCCTAAACACAGCCACAACAAAGTCGTTGCCTCTGCCTAAGTGCGCCACTTTGAAGTCGCTGTATCTGACCTTATGCAACCACTTGAAAGTCGCTGCATTTGCCTGAACATAGCCACTTCCAAGTGGTTGCATTTGCCTATACACAACCATTAAAAATTCGCTGCATCTGCCTAAACGCAGCGACAACAAAGGCATTGCCTCTGCCAAAGTGCAGCCACTTTGAAGTGGCTGCATCTGACCCCACGCAGCCACTTTCAAGTGGCTATATTTGCCTCAACGTAGCCACTTTTAAATGGTTGCATTTGCCTATACGCAGCCACTAAAAAATTCGCCGCATCTACCTATAAGTAGAAATAGGTAATTTCGCGGCATTTGCCATAATTATGCAATTATGATACCTGTTCCTACCGTAATAATTACGCAATTATGATACCTGTTCTTACCATAATAATTATGCAATTATGATACATGTTACTGCAGTAATAATTATACAATTATAATATCTATTCCTGCTGTAATAATTATGCAATTATAAAACCTGTTTCTATTGTAATAATTATGCAATTATAAAACCTGTTCCTGCTATAATAATTCGATAAACTCCAACAAGCAAAATCTAAGATGCATTACGTAAAGTGCAAACTAACAGTTTTATCTAGCATCTACCAAAATAAAATACAGTGATGAACATTTTAATGAGGGTCACTCATAATTCGAGGCCTCTCAATATGAGCTACAAAAGAAAAATAATATCTAAAACAAATTAAGAGTCTATCATCTTCGTATAACCACTCATGTGTCCCGACTCCCCTCATTATTAGGCATACCTGTTCATGAGATAACAAACAGGTGTTATAAATATAGTATGAAAGTAAGCATAAGAAAAATACATTTAGTAAATGAGTGTATAATCAAAGTCATGTTTAAATTGTTGCAAGATACCTGTTTAGTTAGAATGCAAGTGGATATATAAAAATATAGCCACAATTATTATCTCTTTAGGAACAAACAATGACACATATGGTTTGCATGACAGGAGTTACTAAGTCAAATTTGTCTGTATTAATACTCAAGTGTGATATAATCATAAAGGATTTTGATATCATGTATGAGATAAAACATCTACCTATGTATATCCATTCTTTTCTTGTGTTAGCAATAATACAATTAAACATATGTACCTTGTGGCCAAAATTTCAAAGATTGATTGCCTAAGGGGTAATGATTAAAGACCTCTATTCATACTCTATAAAGAGAATATGGAATGATAATTGTGTGATGTGTGCATTAAAGATAGTAATTTGTTGAGTTACCTCTAAA
>JAYJMB010046088.1:0-30714 GCA_036873735.1 Pouteria campechiana
TTTTTCTTCATTTTTAACACTCAATAACACTAGAGTGTGATTAAACATGTAATTACTCAAAATTAACACCCTCAGGTATTACACAAAGCTTTTGAAATTATACTTCAGATGTTATGAAGCTACTTCAGGTGGCGCTGGAAGGCTTTAAGGTTTGAAAGTTATACTTTAGATTTTCAGAAATAGAGACTCTGAACTTTTCAGCCCAATCTTTAGAGGTTTTAAAATGAAGTTTTAGAAATTCTAGATGTGTTTGAAGTTTATAGATTTTGAAATTTTGTGATTTTGAAATTTTGTGCAGAAGGACACTAAACAACATCTGAAGCTCTTTCAGAGTTTTAGAAAGAACCTCTGAAACTTATTAATTTCTATAAAGTATAAGTATAGCATAGATTTCATGCATTTAGATATAAATATAACATTATAAGATATTCTTATGACTAAGAATTCATGTACACGGGTCTAACACACCTAGCTCCCTTCTAATTTTGCAAAATTTATCCTCTAGGAGTGGCTTAATGAAAATATTTGCTAACTAATCTATAGTTGGTACTCTAAGTAGTTATTGTGATCTTGCACATGATCTCTAAAGAAATAATGCCTAACCTCTATATGTTTAGTTCTTGAATGTAGAATTGGGTTTTTGTTAGATTAATTGCACTGGTATTGTCACATCTAATGTGTTTATCAACATATTTAGCTCTAGCAATTGATAGTGCAACAGATGTTTGTTTCTTATAGAACCATGATATGATCATGATTCTAAGAAACTAACATGACCTTAAGGTACTCCTATTATCTACTTTATAGCTAACAAATTCTGCATCTAAGTACTTTGCTAATTTAAAATTTAAACATTTTGGATACCATAAACTAATGTTTGGTGTATCCAAAAGATGTCTAAAATTTTTTTTAACAACTACAAGAAGTGATTCTTTAAAATTTGGTTGGAATCTAACACACATGCAAACACTAAATATAATATTGAGTCTATTATGAGTTAGATATAGTAGACATCTTATGATACCTCTATAAAGTTTTTTAAAATAGATTTACCCTTTTTATCTTTGTCCATCTTGATTGATGTGCTCATTGGTGTGCTTAGAGGTTTCCTATCTTCCAATTCAAACTTATTCAAGATTTCTTTGGTGTATTTAGCTTGGTGGATGAATTTTCCATCTCTTATTTGCTTGATTTGTAATTATAGAAAGAAGTTCAACTCTCCCATTAAGCTCATTTAAAATTCTCCCTGCATGACTTTAGAAAACTGTTGACATAATTTGTCATTAGTAGCACCAAATACAATATCATCAACATAAATATAAACAATAAAAACATCTTTCATGTCATGATTAATGAAGAGTGTGGTATCTATTTTACCCTTAATAATCCTTTTTCAATCACGAACTTACTTAGCCTCTCATATTATGCTCTAAGAGTTTGTTTAAGACCATAAAGGGCTTTCTTGAGTTTAAAGACATGGCTTGGATCATGAGGATCTTCAAACCCAGGGGGTTGTTCCACATATACTTTTTCATTTATGAGTCCATTTAAGAATACACTTTTGACATCCATTTAATGTAGCTTCAAATCCAAGAAAGATGTAAATGCTAGCAGCATTCTAATGGCTTCTATCCTAGCAACAAGGGAATATGACTCTTTAAAGTCAATTCTTTCTTTTTGATAGTACCCCTTTGCTACTAATCTTGCCTTATTTCTCATAATAATTCGAGATTCATCTAATTTATTCCTCAAGGCCCATTTAGTTCTTATGATAGATTGATAGGATGGTCATGAAATACCTATTCACACATTATTTCTTTTAAATTGGTCTAATTTTTCTAGCATAGATATGATCCAATTTTCATCTACTATGGTGTGTTCTATGCATGTTAGCTCTAGTTGAGAAATAAAAGCAAAATTACCACATACTTAGTGATATGAGGATCTAGTTCTAACACTAACATATATATTACCATTATCTAGTTTTCAGGATGGGTATGCATGAACCTCCAATATTTAGGAAGAGAATTATTACCTTCATCATTTACCTTACTAGTGGATGGTTCAATTTGATTTTCTGATTCATCCAGCATTGTTTCTGATTATGAGGTTTCTTTTTCTTTATCTTGTAGATTCATC
The DNA here is from genome assembly GCA_036873735.1 of Pouteria campechiana. Classification (NCBI taxonomy): domain Eukaryota; kingdom Viridiplantae; phylum Streptophyta; class Magnoliopsida; order Ericales; family Sapotaceae; genus Pouteria; species Pouteria campechiana. The sequence continues at coordinate 2,140 of JAYJMB010046088.1, forward strand.
TTCTACATAGATATTGTGACTTCACCTGTCTCATCATCAAAATCACTAACTCTCCTTGAAGGGTTAAAACTTTCATCAAATTTTAGGTGGACAAATGTAAGGCCCTGGAAATTTCAAAAATGTAAATTTTCACTATTAGAAAGTTTCGGTAATGTTTTTTGTTACGACATACTATAAAATTGAATTTTTGAGAAATTCTATTATGGAAAAATATTAAAAATGGATGGAAAATACATATCAATGTGAGGATGATGAGGCCATACATTAATCAATGATTTATAGGTGAAGAAAAATCAAAAATTGCATGTGGAAAGCTAAAAGATCAAGTTGTCGGTAATTTTTGGCAAATTTTGGTTAAAATCAAATCTAATTGAGACATAAGTAATAAAATTATGCAAATATTATACTTAATAGATGGATAATTAATTTGGATAAATGATTTATTAAATGAATGACTTACATATGCCAAAAATGAGAAGTAGATGGGGTTTTGAAAATCTAAGATGAGTGCATGTGTATGGAATTAAGTGGGGCGTGGACTATCAACATAAATATAAAATCCCATTGCAATACCCATCCCCATCCTCTTCCAACATGAAAGCCTCTGTTTATGACCTCTTCAATGTGAGTTCTTTGCCCCATCATCTCAATTTTTATTTTGATAGATTTTGCTCCAAGTGATCACTAACAAATGATGATTCAAGTGATTAGCGACACCTAGCTTCCAATTTCTTATGGAATAAAGAGATGGCAACCACCAAATCTCAATGCCCTATTGCTAGTTAGTGGGACCCACCACAGAAAATAGGAGATTAAGGTAAGAACTTAATTTAATTTGCATGTTAAAGATGTTTAAGGACAAATTCCATGTAAAACCATGTAGAAAATTGATGAAAATTCAAACCCTAATTCAATAGGGTTGCTAGAATTTTAATGAATATAAAAGGGGATGTAATTAAGGTGCCTAATCCCAAATTAATAATTGATTTATTTCAGCTATGGGTCAGCAATAAACAACATGAAAACAAGCTATAGAAATTGTAGTTTAAGGATGATTGTACCTCGCTGTCCACATTGATTAGGGGCTAAAAAATTTAGAATGTGTGCAAGGTGATGCATTCATTGTATTTTATAATGCAATTTAATTCAAAATTTGCATTGAATAGGCTGTGATTTTGTGGGAGAATTAAGGCACCATTAAAGGGTGTATATGGAAGCTTAAAGGCAATGCAAATTAGTTAGTATCATAAGGTAAGCAAGTGTTTTTCTTAGGTTGAATTTGGTGCATTGAATTGATTGCAAATTGGGTAATTATTTTCTGAACTTTTTGGTGCATGAGTCATAAAGTTTTAAGCTTGCATTATACATCCCAAGAAACCATGATTTATGTATTTTATTAGCATGAATTATTTACAACATATAAAATATGAAAAATTAAATGGAAAATGCCGAATTGGTATGAACAGTACACTAATAGAAAACCTTACCAAGTACCCCTCTTAAGGTTGATTAAAAACCAATGTAATGATTTTATTTTGCAAAATAAAAATATTTGGTTAAAATAACTTAATACCATCATACCAAATTTTAGGAACAAATTCTACCGTTTGGCCCCTCAAGAAAATATGAATAATAAATACTCTAAAAATGAGCTGTTGATAGTGTCCCAGCCTTTGGAATTTTTGTTTTATTTTTAATCTTCTTATTTTGATTTATTTTAGGCTAAAATTTTTACAAAATTTATATTATGTTAGGGTGAATTAACAAAAATATTTTTAGTGGCAATAAAGATGTAGAATTTTGTTTAAAAATTTTTATCTATATTTTTATATTTTATTTTTTAAAATTACTTAATTTAGATTATTTTAACCTAAAATTTGGATAGAATATTTTTCATATTATTGGAAATCTATAAAAAAATTTAAGTCAATCAGAGATATATAAACAAGGAAATAAGAGTTCTATTTTAGAATTTCTGTATATATGTATTTTATGCCTCTAGTAGTGCTGGTAAATTCTGATTTTGGCACTTGGTTGGTGCGGTGCCTAGTGTGGCTCATATATATATATATATATATTATGATGGCTGTGGGGCCAACCTGTGTCAATCATGTGGTTGGCTAGTAGGCAATTGTGTAAACAACCAAAGTGGCTGGGCATTACTATTAGCCTGGATAGCCTGATTGCTATGATTTGCCTGAGTAGCTTATGTAGGTGTGTTTATGAAGAACCGGTACTCTTATGAGGTAATGAGGGCGAGCTGCCACTGGATATAGCAATGTGGCTGTGTGAACCTATTAGGCTTCTAGCCAGGAGTGTTGGGATAGACCTGACGAGCTGAAGAGTGAAAAAGTAGTGTTCTAATTTGTGTGCCTCCCGAGGAGGAGTGTGCGGATGATGGTGGAGTAATGTACTAGTGTAGGAAGTGGCCATGTAATATAGATTGGCAGATAGAAAGGGCAATATAATGTACTAGTGTTCGAGTCAGTATTGACTGGTTAACTATGTATACGATATCATTATGAGTATGTGTATTAAATAATTAATAAAATGTTAACATTAAAATCTTAATGAACCTGGCCACTAACTGACTGTGACATACCGCATTTAGCATGAAATGTTTTGTCTGTTTGCATCATTGTTTACTGCTATTTATTACATTATTTACAATCATGTTTTTCCACTTACCTGCTTATTGAGTTTTGCCCAGACTCACCCTTTTATTTAAATTTTTAGCTGATAGGCCTAAGGACGGAGCCCAACAGGATGTTGGGTCTCGAGACAGGGCTAGGCCGTGACACCATTAGAGGCATTACTCCTTTTCATGATGTATGATGATGTATATTATTGGATGGATTTTAGATGTATATTAGACATGTATCATTATTTAGTTGTACATCATGTCATTTTATGGTGTGGATGTATATGATTTGATGGATATGGTACAATATACCATGATCTTGGTCTGTGGGTGCTATGGTGATGTGGTTGTGAAGGCGGCAGTTATATATTAGGTGCAAGAAATAGTAGGGCCTAGAGGCGGCCATATTATATTTGTATATTTGAAGGTACTTGTTATGTAATTATTGTGGTTTAGCATATTGTATAGAGGACAATGGTGGTAAATCAAAGGAGACTCTGCCAGAATTTTCTTTGAATTTACCACTAGTGATGCTCCAAGGAGGAAGGGCATTACAACAGAATCCTCAACAGTCTTACTTCTCAAGTTGTAGACTCTAAATGCCTCACTAATAGTGGAATATTCAAGAAAAATACACACATCAAATTTACTCTAAAATTTACTAAAGTTTTCCTTTCCATTATTAAAAATGAAACATTTACAACTGAAAGTATGGAAATATGAGATGTTTGGCTTCCTACCATAATATAGTTCAAATGGAGTTTTATTGAGTATTAGCCTAGCATAGATTCTATTTATGATGTAGCATGCAGTATTCATTACTTCAGCTTAAAAGCATTGAGGTAAATTATATTCACTCAAAATGATCCTTAACATCTCTTGCAAGGATCTATTTTTCCTTTCAGTTACTCTATTTTGTTGGGGTGTTCTTGATGCAAAGAATTTGTGAAGCATACCATTGCTTTCACAGAAAGTAGTGGACTTTGAATTCTCAAATTCTCCACCATGATCACTCCTTATGGCAATGATATGAGAGCTTTGTTCATTCTGCACATGTTTGGTAAATATTTCAAAGAAAAAAATGCTTATTTTTTTATGTAAGAAACATTATCAAGGTAAATCTGCAAAAGTCATCTATAATGACATATGCATAATGTTTCTCTCTAAGACTCCTAGTTTTTGTTGGTCCAACAAGATCCATATGTAGTAGTTGAAGTAGTTTAGTTATGTATACTTTTTTATGAGATTTGAAAGATTCTTTTACTTACTTTCCTTTTAAGCAAGCATTACACAACTCACTTTTGTCAAATTTTAGCTTTCTTAGGCCAACGACAAGGTCTTTATTTTACATATTTTCAATCATATTTTTTCTAGCATGTCCTTGTCTTCTATGCCACAAGAAGCATTCATCATTGCTTGCAATAAGACATTTGGTTTGGATATCATATAAATCTACTAAATATACATTTTCATGCCTTCTTCTAAGTACAACTGAGTTTGATTCATCTAACACAGAATAAGTTTGAGATTTAAACATAACCTTGTAAGCATTGCCACAAAACCAAGTTACACTCAACAGGTTATCTTTCAATCCTTTTATAAGCAAAACATTTGAAATTGTAGAGATTGTTATTGGCTGACCTTACTAATCCCAACCACTCTACCTTTTCCATTATCTCCAAAGGTAACTATTCCACCATTCTTTGCTTTAAGCTTTGTGAGTCATGTGCCCTGAGTAACCACTACCAATGTACTATATGTTGCTTCTTGTAGCTCTCAAGCACACCTTTATAGACAAGGTTAAGCTTTAATTTTTTGGTAACCATTTAAGAATGGGTCCAAGTGGGTTAGTGGCAGCAAATTTTAGTACCCATTGCTTCCTGGGTGTCACTAATCTATCATTTGGACAATAAGTTACATTTAAAACATTTGCAATAGCTTTAGGTACCCAAATCAAGTTCTATTTGTGTTCTTTTTTTCTTCTAGATTTATAATTCTTTTTCTTTTGATTCTGTCTACCTTTCTTCTTTATTTTCATTTTCAACAAGGTGGATGTCAAGCTCTTTCTCAGAGTATTATTTTCTGCTTTGACTTGTTGAAATTCTTTTAAGGGGTTTTGACTAACCTAGAGCTTAGCAATTTTTTCTTTTAACTTGGAGCATTCAATGGTTATTCTATTCAGCTCCTTTTTGGTCTCCCTATGCTTGGCATGCAAAGCCTTAAAGTCAGAATATAATTCTTCTAATGCTTGGTTAATGTTAGGAGTTTTAGGTTTAGAATTTACCTCTTCTTCATGGATGACCATGAAGCTAATTCTTGTATAGTGGTCTTCTTGATTTTTTTTTTTTTAAAGTGAGTGTGCTGATCTAAGCTTCATGTTCCCCTTCATCCTCACTTGAGCTTCCATTCATCATGTTCTCCAGCATCTCCTATGCAGCCATTCCTTTCTTTTTCTTCTTGAATCTTTTACTTCTTCTCTTTTGGTTACTGGAGTTATTCTTCTTATCAAGGTAAGATTTGTAATTTTTCTTTTATTGATATCCTTGCTTCTTTTTGGGTTCTGGACAATCAAATCTTGTGCGTCCTGGTTTGCTATAGTTGCAACATACGTGGATTTCCTTCTTCTTATCTTTGTTTTTGAAATTACTTTTAGAACTTCTTCCAAACTTTTTCTTCTTTAGCATTCTTTTGAATCTCCTAGTGATCATTACAATGTTTTCATCTTCTTCAGCACTTGTTGATGCCTCTCCTTGAGATTCATCTTTTTCTGAATTTATTCTTAGAGTTATGGCTCTTTTTCCTTTTGGTTCTTCTAGAACCTTCTGTCTGATTAATACTTCATGGGTCGTGAGAGAACCCATGAGTTCTTTTACTATCATCTTATCTAGGTCCTTAGCTCATTGGATTGTTATAACTTTAGGCATCCAATTCCTAGGTAAAGACCTCAGGTTCTTTTTAACAAGTTTGGGCTCATCATATTTTTCTCCAAGGCTCTTTAGACCATTTATGATCTTTTGGAACCTATGAAACATATCAAATATAGTTTCAGAATCCTCCATGGTGAAGGACTCATACTTCTATATAAGAATATTTATTTTGGTCTCCTTGACTTGATTGGTTTTTTCATGTGCTACTTGTAATTTATCTCATGTTTCCTTTGCTGAGTCACATGAGGATATTTTTTTCAAATTCAGATGAGACAGGGCATAGTAGAGGCAACTTTTTGCCTTTACATCACATTCTATTGCCTGTATGTCCTTGATAATGTACTTGTCTTTAGTATTGAGGACAATTTTACCATGTTACCATTTTTAATAGTATGTCACAACTAATAATTTGTGGCTATCGAAAAGTTTTGCATAGGCTTTTTCAAGTACCCATAATTAGTTCCATAAAAAAATGGGGGTCTAGTGTAGATTGTCCTTTAGCAATGGTGCTGTGGAACAAACTCGCCATTATGGGATCACTTCATAGGTTATATAGCTTAGTCTTTAAAGATAACAAGTGGTGTTGGTCCCTTACTTATGGTAGCTCAAGCGAGGGGGGGGGGGGGTGGCTGTGAATTGAGCTTCTAAAAACTTTAGCCAAATTAAAGATAATGGTGCTAAAATAAAATAAAGAGAATCACACAACACTCTTGAACATAGGTTTTTATAGTGTTCTAGCCCAAGTAGGGTTCCTACTCCACTTCTCTTAGTCAGTCTTTCTTACTACACTCAGTTTCCACTAATACTTGTTCTACCCATCGATAAAACAATACACGTTGATTTTTTGACCTCACCAACCAACTCTTATAGACCTAGCAAGTCTTCCCAACTTGTTGTATTAAATTCTATCACATTGTAAGCCCCTAGCTTATAGAAAGATAAAACAGTAACAGATTATACAAAGTAATTGCCTCTTATGTAGGCAAGTTGTATAGAATTTAAAATAGAATAATAAATAATTTCAAGCTTAAGGACAAAGATTTCAAACTCCTTAAATATTATTGAAGATGGAGCTTTGAATGCAATATCAGAGTTCATCACTATTGTAGTTGAAAGTTTGGAAGCAAACTTGAAGTTTTTGTAAATGGTTATTTTTAATTCACTCAACTACTCTTCCAGTGAATTGAATTCTTTATTTATATCTTGGAAGAGCATTTAGCCATTAATTATTATTTCTGACAATTTTTTGATCATTTTAGATTGCATTTTTAATACTCAATGCAATTTGCTTTGCGAGCGAGCTTCAGACCCTCTGAAGGTTGAGACGGTCAAGTGCTTTGTCAATTACCATTGTCATATTAAATTTTTGAGCTTTTGAAGCTCTTTTCAAATCTTTTGAACCCAGGCTTAGCTTGATTTTCATTTTAGTGATGCACTTTAGACCATTTGAAGTTGCTTCTAGCTACCGACACTTCCAATAGCAGTATTTTGCCCTTTGAAGCTTGTGTCTATCATCTGAAGCATCCTCTAAAGGCTTCCTTGCTTTTGAACTAAGTTCTCATTGATCCTTTTGACCTCTGAAGCATGAAATTCTTTCTCTGAACTTACTCTAAAGCTTTCAAACTTAACTTTCAGACCTTCTGACAGCTAGAACATCTCTAAACTTGTTTCACCTAATTTTAGAAGTGTCCTAGTGCATCTGAAATCCTTTAAATCTTGTTTCTATCATCTAAAGCATCCTTTGAAAGGGTTTCTTACTTCTGAACTATGTTTTAATTGATCCATTTGATCTTTGAAGCATGAACTCTTCCTCTGAACTTACTCTGAAGCTTTGAAACTTAACTATCAGATCTTCTGGCGGCTTCTACATCTTTTGAACTTATTTCACTTGATTCAAAAGTGACCTAGGGCATCTGAAATCCTTTTTTAAGTTTAGAACTATCGTTCTTTCAACATTTATTGGATTTTTCTTCCTCTAAAATCTAAAAGTGATGAGTTTCAATATGGCCTTGTTTATCTTTGTCTTTTTTATTTATTTATTTCTACAATACTTGGGAATGTAACTCATTAGTACCTTAACTTTTCATTCACATATTTGCTTATCATCAAAACTTAGATACTAATTCACATTCATCATCAAAATTAAACTAATTAAAGATGGTTAAACCCAACAATATGACTCTTAGGCTGAATGTGTACACAAATAATGCAAAATAATAAATAATATAACAATTAAGGACAAAGATTTTGAGCTCCTTAAAGATTATTGAAGATGAAGCTTTGATTGAAATATTATAGTTTGGCACAGATGGAGTCGAAAACATTAAGAAAGACTTTGATTGCTCTTGTAAACTCTCTTTAATTCACTCAACTTACTCTTTTAGCGATTTGAATCCTCTATTTATACTCTTAGAAGAGTATTTAGCCATTAATTATTTTTTTTAACAAATTTTCAACCATTTTAGATTGCGTTTTCTACACCTCATGCAATCTCCCTTGCCAGTGTACTTCAGACCATCTGAACTTGAAGACCTTTTGAAGGTCAAGCACTTTGTTAGTTACAGTTGTTGCATTAAACTTTACAAATCTAAAGCTTTATTTCAGACCTTCTAAACCTTAGGTTAGAGAAAACTATGTTCCGATGATGCTCTTTGGATCATCTGAGAGTTGTCTTTCAAGTTTTGAAGTTCCTTATGGTTACAGACATATTCAGCTACATCCAATAGTTATATTTTTACTTCTAAAGCTTGTGCCTTCCATCTAATGTATCCTATGAAAGACTTGATTTGATCTAAGTTTGGATTGATCCTTCTTACCTTTGAAGCATAGAATTCTTCCTCTGAACTTATTCTAAAGCTTTCAACCTTCTAAGGACTTCTAGATCTTTTGAACTTGTTTCACTTGATTTCAAAAATGTCCTAATGCATCTAAAACACCTTTCTAACTTCAAAATTATTATTCTTTGAGCATTCATTGGCTTTTCTTCCTCTAAAATCTTAAACATGATGGACTTCAACTTGATATGATTTGATTTACATTGTTAATCACTCTAAGGTAACTTTCCTAATGTAATTAACTTGTTTTATTTACTTACTTCTGCAATACTTGGGAACATAACTCCTTAATACCTTAATGTTTTACTCACATGTTTGCTCATCATGAAAACTTAGCTACTAATTCACATTCATCATCAAAATCAAAGTAGTTAAAGAGGGTTAGTCCCAACAATATGCCTCTTACTTAGGCTGATTCTGTACACAAATAATGAAAACAATAAATAATATAACAGTTAAGGATAGAAATTTCAAATTCCTTAAAGATTATTAAAGATGAATCTTTGATTGTAGTATTAGAGTTTGGCACAGATTGAGTTGAAAACATCAAGAAATACTTTGATTTCTCTTGTAAATGCTCTTTAATTCTCTCAACTTACTCTTTTAGCTATTTGAATCCTCTATTTATACTCTTGGAAGAGCATTTAGCCATTAATTGTTATTTTTGAAAATTTTTCAACCATTTTAGATTGCATTTTCTGCTCATGCAATCTGCACTTCAAACCATTTGAAGTTGAATTTCTCACCTTCTGAAGGTTGGGTGCTTTGTTAGTTACCATTGCTGTATTAAACTTTATAGCTTTGAAGCTCTATTTCAAACCTTTTAAACCTTCTCTTAGAAAGAACTGTGTTTTGTTGATGCTCTTTAGATCATCTAAGAGTCGTCTTTCAAATTATGAACTTCCTTCTAGTGACAGACATATTCAACTACATCCAACAGCTATATTTTTGACCTCTAAAGCTTGTGTCTTCCATCTGATGTATCCTATGAATAACTTCCTTGCTTTGAACTAAGTTCTGATTGATCCTTCTGACTTCTGAAGCATAGAATTCTTCCTTTGAACTTGTTCTAAAGCTTTTAGACCTTATCACTTCTAGATCTTCTAAAATTGTTTCACTTTATTTCAAAAATATTCTAATGCATCTGAAACTCCTTTCTAAGTTCAAAATTATCATTCTTTGAGCATTCATTGGCTTTTCTTTCTCTGAAATCTTAAACATGATGGAATTCAACTTGATATGATTTGATATACATTGTTCATCACTCTAAAGTTACTTTCCTAATGTAATTAACTTGTTTTATTTACTTATTTCTGCAATACTTGGGAATAACTCATTAGTACCTTAACTTCTCACTCATATGTTTGCTTATCATCAAAACTTAGCTAATAATTCATGTTCATCATCAAAATCAAGCTAAATGAAAGGGTTATACTTAACATTCTCTCTCTTTTTGATGATGAGAAAACATTTGAGTGATACATTTTAGAAATAAACTTGGAAATAAAAAATTGCTATTGAAAATAATAGCTCCCCTTAAAAGAGTGTAGTTGTTGAATTCTAAATCAATGTTGTGTATTTCTCCCCCTTTTTGTCATAAACAAAAGGAGCACAAGGGAAAAGAGAAATAGATGTAGAGAATGTATGAAGATACAGAAAGTAAAGTAGAAATTTTATTCCATAGATTGGAAAATTATACATGATTTTGTAAATACAGTTTTCTTAATTACAAACATAAAAATAGGAAATCAAAAATAAACTAAATACAGCAAATCAATCCTTCTTTGGCTATGGTTTGGGTCTTTTGGAGTAAGTGAGAGGGTAGTAGGTAGGCCTTTCATATGATGGGATAGGTTGGTTGGAAGGTTTAGGTGCTAGAGTGGATGGGGTAGAATATTTAGGTTTGGCTTTTTGGGTTTTTGGGTTTTTGGAGATGGCTATTTTGGTGGACTTAGGGGAAATATGAGTTGGGATAATTGGGAATGGCTAATGGGACATCTATAGGGTGGTGAACAGGGTAGACTATTGTGACTAGAATTACCCAAAGTCTAGCCATATATCCCACATTATCTAGTTCTTAGTGTTGGGCCTTGATCATACTATGATATGTAGGGTATATGGAAAAGCTGGAATCCTAAAGGTATAGGGGAAATAAATAGTATGTGAAAGTGTAAAAGATAGAATGGAGTGGAAGCAAACAAGCACAAGGACAATAAAAACAAAATGAATTATAATGGTTCGGGCCCCCTTGGCACCTACTCTACCCTTCATGGTTTCCCTAACCTTGGGTTCTACTAAACCATGGGTGGAATCACACCTCCCTTGGTTTTATGAGTGTAACACCCAGGGTGTTAATTTTTGGATAATTATGTTTGGCCATAGTGTAATATGTTTAAAATAGTGGAAATAGGGGAGATAGGGCCGCAGGCGGTATGGAAGGCACTTGCGCTCCCTAGGCGATATGGCGGGGCATTGCAGATGGTATTAGAGCTGAGTGGGTATCTGATAGGATAAGCCCAAGTTATGATGGCAATGGTTATTAGATGGAGATAAGAAGTGACATGCCATGAATATATAAAAATAATTGTGTAAGAATAATATGAAGGCATGAGAATAGAAATAGAGGGCATGAAAATGATAATTGGGAAGTGAAATGGTCATGTATAGGTAATGTATATGGTCATTGTGAGTTGATGTGATTATGTATGGATGATATCCATAGGAAATGGCTATGATAGTGTTGTGATAGCTCAAGTATGATTGAAATGAATATTAATATTAGTGATATATTTCCTATAATCAGAGTGGCGAAGCAAAAGCATGGTAGTGTCCATATATGCATCATATGGGAAGGTTGATATATATTTTTTTACAGTATATTTGACATGGAATGTTTAAATGTCATCATATATAGTTTGTGTTGAATAATTGAAGCTGTGAAGTTTCATGAATTGAGGTGGAAATTGAATATTGTTTGTTTATAGTATATTTGAAATTGACTATTAGAATGCAAGTGAAATGATGAAAGTGTGAATGTATAGGTATTAGAAACTAAAATTGAGTTCAATTTTTTGTTTGCTTGTAATGGAATTATTGGATTTCTATAGTTGATAAAGTTGTGTGTACCCTTATGGGGTATTCGCTTGATTTGACTGGACTTAGTTTATTTATTGGAATGATTTACAATGAATTGAATTGCGATGGAATTATGTGATTCCTTAAGATAATATGATTGTGTGAGTCCAAGTTTATTGGGTGATTTATTTAGCCAGACATGACATGTGGTGGCATGAGTCTATTAACTAATGTATGATGAATTTTATAATTATGATTGATATACTGGGATGACATTTTGTATATTATGTATTGATTTAACTTATTATCTTTCACTATTTGGTTAATTGAAGTATTTGTTGATATGGCATTGCCTTGCCGTGATTGATTGTTGAACAAGATGGTATGTTCATATATTGTTGAATAACTTTGCTTGTGAACATGTTGATTGAATGAATTGACATGTTTACCATGATGGTGTTGATGGATAATGGATGTTGTAATGATTTATTTGGCTTGTATTTACAGATAATGAGATTGATAAAATTATGTATTTCCCCATATGTTTGACATTGTATTTAGTTATGAGCTTGAACTATTATGAATGATATATTGTTGTAAATTATGATATATGTGAAATGTGATGCATGGATGGAAATGATTAATTAATGAGAGTTGTTGATAAGCTCGTGAAAACTACTAGTGGAAAAACAGTGAGTTGGTAAATGATTAATTAATGAGAGTGGGTGTTAAGCTTGTTGAAACCACTAGTTCAAAAATAGTGAGTTAGTGGTAAGCTCATGAAAACCACCATTGTATAAGCTTGCTGGTAAGCTTGGAAACCAGTTAGTTGGTGTTCAACTCGTGAAAACCACCAATTGGTAATGAGTTGGTGGTTAGCTCATGAAAACCATCAGTTGTAGTAAGGACTTGTGTGGACAGTCGGCATGGCCAGGTGTTGCTTAATGATTGGACTAGATGGCCTAATTGGTGTAGATGGTATTATGGGAGGTTCCTTGTAAGGATGCTCAGTGCCGAAAGGAAAAAATTCTTGATGTTGGTGAGGTTCCTAGTAAGGATGCACTGGGCTTGGAGTGTGTGATAGTGTGTATCATGAGCATTGCATTCATGTGGCATTATGATTATTGTCATACATTGTTGTAGTGTAGTGGTATCAACATACATTATTCTATAGTATGTTATGAGATTATCGTGTTTCAGATTTATTGAGATTGTATTGGATGATAATGTTAGGTGTAATTGGATGATGCCTTGTAATAAGGTAGTATGTAAACTTAATAGTAAACATGAGATGTTATCTATTAGTATGTGCTCATTTGTGTATTCTCATGTTTTGGGAAATTGTCAAGCCATGTATATATATTGTTCAGATGAATAGAATATTGTAACTTTCATGAGCAAAGTACATTATGTTGACCTAACTTTATTATCATTCTGAGCACCTTGCCCTAGCAATTGTGTTGATCATGATATATGATTGGCATAACAAAACTTGCATGGTGTATCATGTGGATACAGATCTGCAAGTATAAAATGATATGAATGTATAATGAAGTTGTAAATTGATAAAATGCCATGATAATTAAAGTTTCGAGGATGAAACGTTTTGTAAGGGGGTGGTTCGTAACACCCAGGGTGTTAATTTTTGGATAATTGTTTTTGGCCATAGTGTAATATGTTTAAAAATAGTGGAAATAGGGGAGATAGGGCCGCAAGTGGTATGGAAGGTGCCTGCACTCCCCAAGCGGTATTTTGGGGTGTTACAATGAGCTAACCAAAAACTCTACAAACTAGTTTTCCAAGCTAACCAAAAGCACAATACAATAAACAAATGTATCCAATAACTGCTCCTAATCAGGCCTACATGTATACATATTAAAGCTCAAATAAAGATATACAATAAACCTCATAGTGCTTTTCAATCTCCTTTGAAATGTAAAAGATGCAGCTTTGAAGTTCTATGTTCATTGAAGCCCTTTGGAGTGAATGCACTTTGGATACTTGAGTTCTTATGATTTATTAGTGTTTAATCCACTCAAGAATCTTCTATTTCTTCTTTTGAACTCTCATTTATAATTTTCTAAAACATTCTAGCTGTTACAACCTCGTTTGGTGGGTTTTCGACCATTAAATTTGTGTTTTTACCACTCAACACAAATTGCCTCATTGTGTTGCTTCTAAGTCTTTGAAGTTACACTTCAGAGTTTGAGGCTCATTAGTTAATGTTGCTTTGTGCCTTTTTCCCTTCTGAAGTTCCAACCATTACCAACAAATAAATTTTCAGTACCTTTGAAACTCACTTTCAGAACCTCTGAAGTTCCCTTTGAGGATTGTTCTTTCAATGACTATATTTTGACCTCTGAAGCTTCTGCCTAATGTCTGAAGTGACTCTTAAGATATCTCTGAAGTTTTGTAACTCCACTACATCACTTTTGAATTCTATTTTCTCTTCTTAAGAACCTCTGAAGGTTGAAGTGCACTTCTGAAGCTTCCTCTGAAAACCTAGAATGCATGGTTTGAATCTGCGAGTCTCTGAATCTCTCTCTGAACTCTGAATGCATCCTCTGAAATCATAATGTCACCTTTAAGGCTTCCTTGAATTTGAGCATGTCCCACTGCCAACCTCTAAAGAATTCTTTGAACCTTTGCATGCTTCCTCTAGAACTTCTTTTTCATTTTGATCATTTCTCTGAAGCTGCCCTATAAATTCAGAATGCTCCTCTGAAACTTCCAAATGTCACTTCTGATTCAGAATATCCTTCTAAACATGTTGCATTCCTCTAAAAGTTTCCTTTGAATTCAGAAATCTCAGCAATACATCATTAGTTTAACTCAAGTCATTGAAATATTTTATTAATCATCAAAACCAGAACCTTGGACTCTACATTCTTCCCCTTTTTGATAATGACAAAACTTGATGACTTGCACTAATAAAATAGTGCAAATGAACTAAGTAAAATTAAGCCTATGGAAGTTTATCTCATTAAAGCTCATTGTGATAAGATTGGTTTACATTCAAAACTTTTGAAAAGTTCAGTTTCTCCATCTTCACCTCTTTACATTATTTTTCCTCAAATGTATATAGCAAGTCATTACATTCTCCCCCTTTTTTTCATAATCAAAAAGTTCTAAGGGGTGAGGTATTATCATTTAATCATAGGTATGAGGGACTGAACTGTTCTCCCCTACAATGCATGATCCTAAACTTCATACTTATTGCTCCCCCTATCATGCATAAGCTAATAGCTTTATTTCTCATATTTAAACCAAAGTCATCAAGCTCATACATTTTTCATTTGGGTCCAAGCATTAGATGATTGTCTTTTAAGCTTATCTTGCATACCCATATGTATGTAATGCAGAGAATTAAGATAAGAAATATAATACCTTCACCTACTTAACTTCCTCAAATAGATTGATGTTTCTATTTTGTCCATGGTTGAGGAGCCACTTCTTTTATTATGACTCCAATTGGAAGGCAGTTGCACAAAAATGAAATCCTTCTTCTTCTACATTTTCTTCTTCTTCCTTACATGTATAATGTTCTATTGAATTTACAATCTTCTTATTCTTCTTTAGTAGATTCCTAATCTTCCTAGAAAGGGTTTTTATAATTTTTACATCATCATCCTCCCCCTCACTACATAAAGGATTTGCGCTTCCTTGGCCATACACTAACTTCATCTTCTTTCCTTCCTTTTCATTCTTTAATGCTTCATGGGTCATTAATGACCCCATTAGTTTTGTAATAGAGAGCTCGTTCAAATCTTTAGCCTCCTCAATTGCTGTAACTTTATGCATCCATTCCCTTAAAAGAGATCTTAAAATCTTTTTAACCTGCTATGAACAAGGAATCTCATGGCCTAAACTTTTTAGGTTGTTAGTGAATTTAAAAAATCTGAAAAATAGTTTAGAAATGGACTCATCACTAACCATGTAGAAACTCTTATACTCTTGGACAAGCAAACTAATCCAAGCTTTTTTCACTTGGCTTGTCCCCTCATAAATTGCTTGTAGATGGTTCCAAATTTCCTTAGTAGTTTCACATAAGGATATCTTCTCAAAGTCAAAAGGAGAGAGAGCACAATATATAACATTCTTAGCTTTGGCATTTAATTGAACTACTCTAATGATCTAGTTAGTCAATTTACTCTCCTTTGAAGTGGAGAGCACCACTTCTTCTTCTACTATCTTCCACAATTTATAACTATTGGCAATAAAAAAGTTCTTCATCTTCATTTTCCAATAGCTATAATGCTCCCTATTAAAATATGGAGGTCTAATGGTTGATTGACCCTCCTTGATTCCTCCAAAATTGTTTGTCATATGGGATCACATTAAGGTAGAGATTTATTGAACCAAACCTCTTTGCTAGGCTTGATTTTGATGATGAACATATTTAACTAGCTAATTTTTTATGATGGGGAAAAACACATGAGTGAAAGTTCAAGATATTGATCATTATTTACCAATTGTGCAGTAACAAATAATATATCAGGAAAATAACATAAGTGGATAGTGCATATGAGACTACATTAGAGACAAGATCCACAAATATATGAACAAGAAAACGTAAATGCTCAAATAAGAAAAAATGACACTAAAACTTTAAAAAAGTAGTGTGAAAAATTCCTAGACATGTCTCAAAACACTACTAAAGTAATTCAGACTTGTGATCAAAGTCAGAGAAAAATTAAGGCTACAAAATGAAGAAAAATCTATTTTCTGCACTTAAGAGAAGAAACAGATACTAAAGAAGCAAGTTTGGACATCACATAAATAATTCAAGACTAAGAATAAGATCCAGACATTGCTGAACAAGAAGCCAAGACACTGGAACTATAAAGACATTCTTAGATATAAAATCCAGACATAAACATTGTTGAAGACTGAAGAGAAAAGCCAAAACTATCTAAAAATCCAAGTCTAAAATTCTTATGTGCTAAATCTTGGACATAGCCACAACTAAAGATGCAAGTCTAAAATATTAACTTCAAACATGGCAAACTCAATTCTGAACATAACCAGGATCAAGTAGTGTGACAAAATGCAACTAGTGCTAGTCCAAGTTCGATATCTTAATTATAGACATGGAGATAAACAAGTCCACTATTCCAATATCAAGTCTGTTCATGTCAAGATAAACAAACTCCATAAACAAAAATAACAAAGGATGGAGCTGACAGACTATTTGAATCATTCACTAGTGAGGTATATGAGGAAGCTAATTCTTTTCTTCCTAAAGATTGGAGATTCATGCATGATCATCCTAAAAACCTAGTAATTGGTGATGTGTACAATAGAGTTAGATCTAGATCATCGTATCACCAAATATGTGATAATTTTGACTTCATTTCTCAAATAGGACCAACTTGCATAGACCATGCATTAGAGGATGAGAACTAGATTTTAGCTATGTAAGAATTACTAGATCAATTTAAAAGAAATGTGGTGTAGACTTTAGTTTCAAGACCAAATCATCAATCAATTATAGGAACCAAATGGGTCTTTAGGAACAAACTTGATGAATTTGGATTAGTTATGAGAAATAAGGCAAGATTAGTAGCAAAGGGGTATTGTCATTAAGAAGAGATTAATTTTGATGAATCATACGCACTTGTTGCTAGGATATAAGCCACAAGAATATTGTTGGCATTTGCATTCTTCATGAATTTTAAACTTTACCAGATGGATGTCAAATTTGCATTTTTGAAGGGTTTCATTAATGAAGAAGTATATGTGGAACAACCCTCTAGGTTTGATGATATTCATGATCCTAACCATGTCTTCAAACTCAAGAAAGCCCTCTATGGATTCAAGCAAGCTCCTAGAGCATGACATGAAAGGCTAAGCAGATTTTTGATCGAGAAACGATTCTCAAGGGACAAAGTTGACACAACCCTCTTAATTAAGCATGTTATGAACAACTTTCTCATTATGCAAATATATGTTGATGACATTGTGTTTGGAGCCACTAACAAAAATCTTTTTCAAGAATTTTCTAAGATTGTAGGGTGAATTTGAAATGAGTTTGATGAGAGAATTGAATTTGTTCTTGGGACTATAAGTAAAGCAGGTAAGGGAAGGAAATTTTATCCACTAAGTTAAATACATAAAGGAACTGCTAAAGAAATTCAATCTTGAAAATGGGAGGAAATATGGAACCCCAATGAGTACTTCCATCAAATTGGACAAGGACAAAAAGGGTAAATATATTTGCTAAAAACTTTATAGAAGTATGATAGGATTTCTACTGCATCTCACTGCTAGTAGGCCAAACATTATGTTTAATGTATGTATGTGTGCTAGATTCCAGTTAGACCCAAAAGCATCACATATTATTGCTATTAAAAGAATCTTTAGATTCCTCTTAGACACTCTAAATCTTGGTCTATGGTATCAAAAGGATTCAGACTTTGAGTTAATTGGGTACTCTGATGCTGACTTCACTAGATATAGAGTAGATAGGAAGAGTACCTCAGGGACTTGTCAATTTCTTGGAAACATGATCATATCATGGTTCTCTAGGAAGTAGACATTTGTTGCACTGTCAACTATCAAGGCTAAATATGTTGTAATTGGAAGTTGTTGTGCAAGGATTCTTTAAATGAAACAATAGCTTGGAGATTATAGTTTGAAATTTGCTGATATGCCCATTAGATGTGACAATACTAGCACTATAAATCTAACCAGGAATCCTATTATGCATTGTAGATCTAAGCATATAGAAATCAGGCTCCACTTCACTAGACATCATGTCCAGAATCATAATGTTTATTTAAAATTCATGCCAACTGAAAAGTAGTTAGTAGACATTTTGACTAAGTCACTGTCAGAGGAGAGATCTTATATGATTAGAAGGGAATTAGGAGTGATTGATCCATTTATATAATGAAAATATCTTGATCATCAATTTATGCTTTATATGATTTGAATGAATACCTTAATTACTAAAAGCCATATATATATGTGTATGCCAAGTTAATTAAAACATTTCAGACATGGATTTTTTTCAGAACATCGCTACTCATGTTTGAAATCATATTTCCAGACATAACTAGAAATCATATTTCCAGACATAGCAATTTGTGTCCTAAATTACATTTAGACTTTGCTCAATCCCATTTTTAGACACAATCCTTAATGTCCGAAAATATGTTTTTGGACTTTGCCTCATCAACTCTATGTTCGAATTCTCAATTTTTATTGATTATCTTCTTAACCCCTAAAACTCCTATTTATGAGAGTAGATCTCATTTTCATGTAGGAATTAAAACATTCCTCGATGACATTCTTATCTATTGACCAAACTTAGCAAACATTTTTTAGAAATTTACTGAAAATCTAATCATAGAAACCCTTTTTCCTACCAACGTAATGTTAGTGGCAGTGCCTACTTAACTCATCCTCATCCTCTTGGTGCCAACACTAAAGTAAAAACTAGGGAAAATTTAATCTGTGGGATAGAGATCATGAGTAGAGAAAATGAAAGTGAGATGTATGCAGAAGAGAGTTTGCTAAAGGGAAGTAAAGTGGACAGAGTAGTGGTTAAGATGTTTTGGAATAGAGATCGTTCTTTTGGTGAATTTGCCTAATATCATGATGCTTTTGAAGAAGAAGAAAAGAGCTTGAATGAAGATCTACAAGAAATATCATGTTCTTTGGAAAGTGTAAGGACTATCTTCATAGGGGTCCAAAGGTCAAACTTTTCAAGTTACCACCTTCTGTGGCCGAGGGCTAGGAGGGAGAAGTAGCAGAGGAAGCAACCCCTTTCTCCACTATACAAAACTTTGGGTAATCTAAAGTGAACTTCCAAACATAACAGACACTTACCTTGTTGAACTAAATCTCTTTAATAGGCTTGATTTTGATGATGAACATATTTAACTAGCTAAGTTTTGATGATGAGCAAAAGCACACGAGTGAAAGTTTAAGCTACTGATCATTATTTCCCAAGTATGCAGTAACAAACAATAAATTAAGAAAATAGCATAAGTGGATAGCACATATAAGACTATATCAAAAACAAGATCCACTAGATTATGAGAAAGAAAAAGTAAATGCTCAAATGAGAAAGAATGACACTAAAACTTTGAAGAAGCAGTGTGTGAAATAACTCCTACACATGACTCAAAAAATACTGTCAAAGTCATTCAAACTTGTGCTAAAAAAGATAAAACAAGACCCAAACATTGCTAAACAAGAGGTCAAGAAATTGGATCAAAAAAGTCATTCTCAGACATAAAATCTAGACACAGACACCATTGAAGACTGAAGGGAAAAACTGAATGTGTCCACAAATCCAAGGCCATAATTGAAGACATAAGACTAAAATATTAACCTCGGACATGGAAAACTCAATTTCGAACGTAACTAGGATCAGATCATGCGACAAAATGCAACAAGTGCCAATCTAAGTTTGAAATCTTCATGACAGACATGGGGATCATTTTGAAACACAACGATTTACTTCAAGACATGACCAAATACGATGCTACAAGCTAAAAGGTTCATCAAAGTCTGAAATAATAATTTTAGACATGGCTACTCAAATCCAGACATGGTGGATTATTTTTAGACATGGAAGAAAGAAGTCAGTTGCAAGCTAAGCATAAGTCCAAGTCCAAAATTTAATTCTAGACATGACTATTTCAACCCAGACATGATAGTTCACTTTGAAACATGGCCAAGTAGTCAGTTTCCA
This sequence comes from Pouteria campechiana, assembly GCA_036873735.1. Lineage (NCBI taxonomy): Eukaryota > Viridiplantae > Streptophyta > Magnoliopsida > Ericales > Sapotaceae > Pouteria > Pouteria campechiana. The sequence continues at coordinate 22,321 of JAYJMB010046088.1, forward strand.
GTTAAATGAGTTAAGAAATTCTAAAAATTTAACTCCAAACATGGAAACTAAACTCAAACATGGCTCAACAGATCTCAGAAATGAAAACTCATAAGAAAGCTCCAATGGACAAAAAATCCTATTGATTCACTCGCATTAAATGAATGTCATCTTCTCCAATGGGTAAAATTCAAATTCAATTATAAAATGAGTAAAAAAGGGTCATTCCAAGAAGTTACAAGAATTAAATATCTTTGAGAAAATAAAAAGAAGAAAAACAAGAGCATTTACTCTCAGACATTAATTTTTCTTCTAACTCCACAGCGCCAGAAAGCTATCTGCATTCACAGCTTATTCTCTACAGCAACATGAGGGAGTTTGAAACTCTTTGTATTTATTACTATACATTTCATTACTAAATTTAATTATGTACAAACTCAGTGTATATAAGAGGCATTTCCTTTTGTACATTTCTTTATTGATTAGGATAGCAAGCAAGGGGCTTGCTGACCATGTATAAGTTTGTTGGTTAGCTTTAGAAACAAACTGGGAAAAGGTTGTTGGTGAGCTTTTGGAAAACCAACCTATGTAGAAGTTTGTTGGTGATCTTTTGGAAAACCAACCTGTGTAAGTGTTCATTGGTAAGCTAGGGAAGCCAACTTGTGATTAGTGGAACCTAAGTAGGGTACATGAGGCTAACTCAGAGAGAGGAGTAGGTGCCGTGTTGTGGGCCGAATCTCTATAAAATACATGTGCTCTATTTTGCATTATTCATTTCCAAAATATTACAACACTTTGGTTTAAATTGGCCAAGAATTTAAAAGCTCAATTCACCCCACCTCTTAAGCTACCTTAGTACGGACCAACAATTGGTATTAGAGCGGGCTTCAGTAGTTAACCTTGATTACCAATTATTTTGACTGCTTGAAGTGATCCCTATGGCCAACACTATCTACAACACCACAGTTGAAGATTTTTTTTTGCACCAACTACGGGTACTGGAAAATGCATATGCAAAACTTTTTGATAGCCACTGACTATAAGTTATGGAAAATCATCAAAGACGGAAAGATTGTCATAAACACAAAGGACAAATATATTGCTAAGCATATTATATTATTAGAGAGATATGCTAAAGCTAAGAGTAGCACTTACTATACATTATCACCTTCTGAGTTTGAAAAAATTTCTACTTGTAGTCCAGCAAAAGAAATCTAAGATAAACTTAAAGTTGCACATGAAGGTATTAATCCGGTCAAGGAGACCAAAATTAATATACTTGTACAGGAATATGAAGCCTTCCATATGCAAGATAATGAAACAATGTTAGAGATGTTTGGAAGATTTCAAAAGATCACCAACGGGTTAAGCGGTCTTGGTGAAAAATATGAAGAAACCAAAATGGTGAAAATGATTCTAAGATCTTTTGCAAGATAGTGGATGGAAAAAGTCATAGCTATTAAGGAGGTAAGAGATCTAGACAAAATGAAAATTGAAAAATTATTAGGTTCTCTTATGACCCATGAAGTTCTAATGAAGCAGAAAGTTCCAAAAGAAACAAAAAGAAAGAAATCAATAGCATTGAGAGATGAATTAGAAGATGACAGACAAAATGAGGCATCAACAAATGGTGTTGAAAATGATGAAGGCATGGTGTTGGGATTAAGATAAAATCCATGGCAGAAAATTAAACCATGGGCTCCCCTATAATAGATGACATGAACAAGGTAGGCTCTAGTTTTCCAAATTGCCTCTTTGGAGGAGGTGAGCATCCCTAAATTACCCCTTGGGAGGAGGTAGGCATCCCTAAATTGCCCCTTGAGGTGAAGGTGGGCTCTAGTTTTCCAAATTACCCATTGGGAGGAGGTGAGCATCCCTAAATTGCCCTTTGGGAGGAGGTGGGCATCCCTAAATTGCCCCTTGAGGTGAAGGTGGGCTCTAGTTTCCCAAATGACCCCTTGGGAGGAGGTGAGCATCCCTAAATTGCCCATTAGGAGGAGGTGAGCATCCCTAAATTGCCACTTGAGGTGAAGGTAGGTTCTAGTTTCCCAAATTGCCCCTTAGGAGGAGGTGAGCATCCCTAAATTGCCCATTGAGGTGAAGGTGGGCTCTAGTTTCCCAAATTACCCCTTGGGAGGAGGTGAGCATTCCTAAATTGCCCCTTGGGAGGAGGTGGGCATCCCTAAATTGCCCCTTGGGAGGAGGTGGGCATCCCTAAATTGCCCTTGGAGGTGAAGGTGGGCTCCCAGCCTATAAATACTACTTCCTCTCCTTAAGGGAGAGGATTTTTGGAAGGAGAATTCTCTTGGAACTAGGAGGAGGAGCTTGAGGAATCTTCAAGAGGCAGGTGCCTCACTTGACACCGGTGGCCTTTGGCCACTAGTAATCTCTCTAGTGCCTGAGGGTACTCTGCCATGGCCCCATCATGGTACATACATGGGTCCCACCCATGCTGTGGTTATGATGGGCCCCATATAGCCAATGGACAATAAGATAATACTGATTTAGACATTCTAAACACATTAAAACCTATTTAAACCCTAATTAAACCACATAACTGCCCCATAAATCAGAAAATTAATGATAATGTCTTAAATTAACTAAGAACTATCATCAACACTAATCACTATCATTAGTGTTAATCATGATTAGGCTTAATTAACTCAAAGTGCAATTAGGCTTAATTCCTATAATCTGGATCTTTGATCTCTTATAGTATAAACGGCAGAAATCACCCACTTACAGTTTTCCACGGGATATTGGAAAACACTACTCACCAAGTCACTGAGTCATGACTCACCGAGTCAAACCTTAGCAAACACCACTCACCAACTCATTCAAGGGCCTAAGTCTAGGACCAAGTCACGGAGTCGTAACTCACCGAGTCACTGAGTCAAATGTTAGCATATACCATTCATCAAAACAGCTAAACCCAGTCAACCTAGCCCACTCTTCCTAAGCTTCTCATGGGTAATTGAGAGGGCCGAGCTAAACCCAGCTAACCTGGCCCACTCTTCCTAAGTTTCTCATGGGCAATGAGAGAAGGCTTAACCAAACCTAGGTCACCTATTTTCTTCTGATCTCTTTCAAGTCTAAACATAATAGAGATCACCTGGTCCTGAGTCCTTCCGAGATATGCCAATTGGGTCACAAAACATCTACTGTCTCTATAATTTCTTACAGTCTAAACAATAGAAATCACATGGTCTAGATTTCACCTGGGACAAACCAATCGGATCAAAACACCCATTTTCTAATTGACCCAGAATCTAGCAACCCAGTCTAGAACTATGTCATCCCATCCACCCATTGACTTGAGGCGATCTCCTAAATATCAAGTCATCGCACACATCTATTATGAGAGAGAGAGTGTGTTTTATTTTTGGATTTCTAAAATGCATTGTACTTTTCCCTTTAATCAAGGGTTTTCTCCCATTATAGAGATGTAATTAGGACCACTTGTGGTCTGGAATGTGAACATAAAATTTTTCTGATGTACACAACAAGTGTACTCAATTGAGGATGATCAATAAAAATGAAAATTATTTGATTCATTCCAAAGATGACAAATCTTATGATGTTGTTCTATTTTATTTCCTCTACTTTTTTATACTTGTTAAAGATATGAAATGCAGATGTAGCAGAATCAATGGAATGGTTTAGGTCGTCTCTTATAAGTTTTAGAAAAGAATTCTTTATGTGGAGGAAGAGGAGGCTTAGGTTATGAGGGTGATGGTTTAGGAGAGGACTTGGATGGTTTACAAATGGCACGTTTAGGTCTTTTTGGTGGAGGAGGTGGAATGAAGAATGGATCTTTTAGGATTGTAGTTGGAGGTTAATGTGTGTAGGTTGTGGCTCCATTGGCATAGACATAGATGAAATCAATATGCTCTCTAAAGGCGGGATCCAGTAACTCAGGAAATGAGATAGGAGTGCCTTTTAAGATGGCTTATTTGTTGGCATTCATCCTGATAGTATATTCCTCATAATACATGGAGATGAGAGAAAGAGGAGCCTTTTGTGTTCTTTGGGAGGTGGAATTCTTGGCTTTCTCTTAGGTTTAGAAGATGATGGTTGTAATGAGAGTTGAGAGGATAATGGTTGGAGTGAGGGTTTTGGTTTGGGTAGAGCAGGTGGCTTTCTTAAGTGTCATGCCCCACCGTCTGAGGTGCGACCTTGGTCATTTGTCTTCATTTTCACCTTGACTTCCACACTTTTAGGGTGGGCTGCTCAAGTCTCATTCTAGGACACCTACACATCTCTCCAAATCTACTAATTTTTAATGAGATTTCTACTAAAACTTCAACAGTGTTTCCCTTGAAAATATCAAGATTAGAACCTTATATATATCATTTATCAAATATAAAAATTTTAATTAATAAACATAAAACAAAAATCTAAACTAGCCCATTTTATCCATAGCCCAGGACCTAATCCCACCATGATGGCAATATACCTTAGGAAATATATCATGTTATCATGTATTATACATTTTTTACTAAGACATGTCAATCCATGTCTTTAATACATCATTTATATTTCTATATAATTATAAACTTTTGCATTATAACTAATTTCACAATCGGATTCCAATCCCAACATTCGCACATACCATCTAGAGGTCTTCAGTCTCTCTTATATATCTTTTATCTGCCCTATTAGCTAAAAATTTAAACAAGAAGGCATGAGTCTCGGCAACTCAGTAAGTGGGCACAATTAACAAAAAAGCAATAATTAAATTACAATTTACATAATTCAATTCAATCATGATCAAAGACATAATACACCAATCTTACTATGACGACCATATCCTCATTGTCCCAATCCAAGAATCAGGGGATGAACCTCATCTCCTAATTTTGACCAGCCATTACGTCCTCAGTAAATAGCCATATGGCTCAATTATCCATCCAAGACACAACCATGTCAATGATAAGAACATATATTCATCATTTTATACCAAGTAGGGAATCATTATCATTCCCATCCAACCAACAAATCTTATATTGAATCATTCTTCAAATTAATCATACAACAAAGGGATATTCTCTATCCCTCATATTAGATATTCATACCAAATCAAAATATCAATTATTTTAGTCTAAGGGTTACCCATTATCCTGAACAAGCCGAATAATATCAATCTTAACCAATCTATTATCCATGTCACTCGTGTATTCACAAATCCACATAAGCATTAACCTTTAAAACATAATGGGATATTCACTATCCCCATCCAATTCAAACATGCTCGGATTCAAACAAATGGGATATTCATTATCCCTAACCAATCATACATTCAAACAAAACAATAGCCGTCTACATACCTCAGGCTTTTAGCTCCAACATCACTCTCAAGCTCTAAGCATTTTCATCCTTCTCAAATCATCTTGTAAAGAGCAATAATTCCATTCATTTAAAACATAACTTGAACTAATTCATTTTAAATCACTGAATTAAATACTATAATTAACTTATTGCTAAACCCATTTACTTCCCAAATGCATAATTACATACTCATCAATATACAATCAAAAGCCAACATATTCAACATCTAGTTAATCTTTTCAATATGCTAATTAAACTCTAAGTACATCCCAAATGACTAGTCATTCCATCCCTTCTATGAGAGTCTTTGGGTCATAATCAAACTCAATTTATCTCTCATTAGTACATTTTATTTAATGGCTAATAGGTACAAAGTAAACCATAATATCTTAGCAAGAGTTCTTAAGGAATTCCATTCCAAACCATATAGAATCATCATATAACATAACTAGCCTACAACTAACTTCAATAACAATCTAAATAGATGTCCAACCCAATCAATTTGTGGCTCACATGGCCCAAACACAAAAATCGTCTTTAACCCCTACTTAGGGCATAGCCCAAAATTCAGTTTTGCTAGTCCAAATCATTTCATACATGTTATAAAGCATTCCAATCATGTCAATAATCATTTACCTCATGATAATTTCAACAAAAATTAGGAAATCCCCAAATTTCTCTATTCATAGAAACCCTAACTTAGCAAAATTCATAATTTCGCATGCCAAATCACAATAATCACTCTATCAAATCATTCCCCCATGAATTTATAGTCATATACCTCAACTTAAACCTAAAAATCCACCATCTAAACATAGGGTTCCAAAACCTAAAATCAAAAATCTGGAATTCGGTCGAAAAATCAAGCTTACCTTCACTTATAAGCATAGTCGTCCTTCCAAATGAAAGGCTAAGTTCCCAACTCGCTCTTGATCCTTCCATTTTGTGGAAATCCAATGTTTCTTCCATTTTCTATGATTCAAATGGGTGAAAATTGGGTTTAAATGAAAGATCACTTGATTATCTAGCTAGGTAAAATGATTTTCTAGCTAAAATAGCAAGAAATCAACTACAATGGGGCTAGGGTAAAAAGCGAAAAGGAACGGGATGAACCAAAGAAGAAATAGCCCAAAACTTGACCGAAAAAGTTGGCCAACTGACTTAAATTGCCAACCGGTGCCGCCGATGCCAGCTCGCTACTGCCACATACCGTCTAAAGTCGACATGCGCCACCAGCATCAATTTGTTGGCTCCCAATTTTCATGGATTTTTCATCCACTTTTTCATCCTGTTTTCTCATATATTTTTGCTATAGTATTTTTCATAAAATCCTAACATCAAAAGACATATTTAATCCTCATTTTATGCATCATAAAAATACCCAAAAAGTTTATCATATAAATCTGATCAAATCCAATATATGGCCTCATACTCAATTTCACAATTCAGTCTCATACATAATGAAGTAAAATTTTCCACTAAAAATAATCATAATGTACTTCAATACATCATGACCTAAAAATTAACACCCTAGGTATTACATTAAGGCTTTAGCTTTGGCAGAAGGGAGTGAAATAGGTTCAGGTGAGGAGGATGGTTGAAAATAGCTCAACCTAATTCTATGTTGCATTGATGAATCAGTGAGCTAAGGAAATGGAAGAGGAAGATGATCAGTGATGGCTTGGAGATTAGCATTACAAAAGAGTGAAGATTCTTCCTCAGTCATACGAATGAGTTGACGAGGATCTGAAGGTGATGGAAATGAACTTCTGGGTTGCTTAGACTTTGGGAGTGAGTGAAGAAGTTTCTCAAAGTATCTTTAAAGGATTGACTCCTTATCAAGAATTTGAATTTTGTGACCTTTGGGAGTCAATGAGGGATCAAGAATGAGCTGAATCCTAGATAGAATGTTAGGATCAGTGAATTCTAAGAAAGGAAATTCCTTAAGAGAGAGAATAAGAGAATGAGAAAAGAACATCTGAGTAGTTTTAAAGTTTATTTCTGATTGGATTTGAGATATAAAGAAGAATATCAGGATTATCATCAACTGTTTTAGGGACAAGAGGAGGATGAGATTTCTTTTTTTTAAAATTTCATCCATTGTGGATGAATCTCTTTAGTTCGAGTGGGAATTAGTTCACCTAACAAGAACAAATCTTCTATAGTCTAGTCAAAATATTTAGGAAGAAAATGAAAGATAGGAAGTGGTACTTTAGTGGGATACTTTCCATATCTAACATTAACTTTACAGGGATTGGAAAGGTAATCCTTAGGCATATTTGGAGAGATTTTAGTGGTTGAAAAGTTGGGGAGGACAGAAGGTGATTGTGTTAGAGGAGAGGTAGAGGCAATTTTAGTAGGTTCACTCTTAGGTTGAACAACTTCTGGAATTGTAGGAGATGAGTGTGGAGAATGTGGTGGGGAAGGCATCACTGTAATGGGTGAGTAAGTTCTAAATGTAGAGAAATGAGTTGGAGATGGAGAGTGTGGACGATATGCTTGACCTCTAAATGACTCTGCTAGTAATGTTAGAGAGTCAAGTCTTTGATCAATCTTAATAGCTCTTACAATGAGAGATGGCATAGAGTTGTCTAGCTTATCATCAATTCTATTGAGTTGAAGAGCTAGAGTTGATAAAAGATTTTCAATATGCTCAAGTTTTTTTTCCAGATGTTATGGAGTGGGTTGAGTAGTGGAGATTGATGAAGTGATTGGTGTCGATGGTTGGTGGGAAGGTCTCATGGGAGAGGGTGATCTAATAGATGTAAATGAGGGAGTGGTTGCTGCTGCTGCTACTATTTCATTTTTTCTTAAAATTCCTTCTGACTCCTCTATTCTTATAGATCTCTGTACTTCTTTTGGAGTCTCTCTTGTTTCCTGTTCCATTGTCTCTTATCTTTCTATTCTTTATTCTTCTTCTTCTTCTTCTTCTTCTTCTTCTTCTTCTTCTTCTTCTTCTTCTGCTTCTGCTTCTGGTCTGGATCTTTTCAATTGAGCAGCTCTTCTTGGTTTTTCATTGATCCAGCCTTGTGAGGTTCGCTTGAAGCCCATTTGCTTCAAGGTCTTCTCATCAATTGTGTCTGAGTC